>UELV01182043.1:0-19329 GCA_900490015.1 Megastigmus stigmatizans
GTGTAAAGAGGTCGCATAAAAACCATATATAAAAGCTTATATTTCACGTCACATTTTATAACTTCTACCAATTAAATTTGTGGTAGTTTCAGAACTTTCCAATATAAATATTTTATAGATAAATTTTATACTGTTACATTTTAAACTTTTAATTTTTTACTTTCAGATGAATGAAGATATTTTGGAAGGTGTGAGAACCAAAAATAAAAGTAGACCCATAATAATATGCAAGGTGCAAGACCAAGACCAAAGAGGTGGGTCTTATTACATAAGAGCAGAAAACCAATGTATGAAATTGGATAAAGATTTTATTTCAACATTGGAAATATTCTGCAAACTTCATTTAATATTTAGGCTAAATTTTGTTAATGAATTAGTAGATTTTTATAATTTTATATTAAGTATTGTAAATTTTACTGAACCGACATTCCGTAGTGCGCAATTAATTAATATATTAAAAAGTTAAATAAAAGAATTTTACGAAGTTCTATTTTAATTTCCCTATTTTCTTAGTTATTACTAATTCTAATCTCAACAAATTCGATTCTTAATAAGTTTGCTCATAAATATCCAAAAGTCGATTGGAATGCAAAAAAATTTGTTTGTTTTTAGCTAGGACAGTTTGCGAGATATAAGCGAGAAAGGATTTCTAACTTCAAAAATGCAGATATAAGAAGTATGATATCTATTACTCGATAACGAAAAGTCAATTCGCATTTAGTGAGCCCGAAACTTTTCCGTTTTGCTCTAAATTAACCGATTCCGAGATTAATGCGACAACCTAATTGTAGCCTCAACAAATACGATTCCTAAGAAGATAACTCAGAAATATCTAAAAGTCCATTCATCCTAGGAATGCCAAAAATTTTATCCTTCTTGCTAAAGTAGTTGTCGAGATATAAACGAAAAAGGACTTCTAACCTCAAAAAATATAGTTTTAATAAGTATACATATCGATCGATAAAAAAAAAAGTGAATTCTCTTGTCAGAAACGTAAAACTTTTGCCCATCTAGCTCTAGATTTAACCGATTTCGAGATAAATGCGAGAAATCGATTCTAACCCCAGAAAATGAAATTCTTAAAAGGTTGACTTATAAATATCGAAATCTAAGTAATAATTTGTTGTTCAATTCTCAACATTTGCGTCCCACTTGCAACCTTCCAAAGTGCACGCATGCACTTCAACGTTAATGCGCTTTTACAGTAAATTTTAGGCTTTTCTTTACTTTAATGAATAGAGCAATTTACTACTATTAAATAGAGTTAATTTGTTATTCTATAAAATTAACAATTTTCGCTAATAAACATAATGTGCAAAAGTACTTTAGTTCGAAATTATTTAGCGTATAGTGGTGTTCTATATAATGGGTTATTTTGCCATAATGATATTTTTGTAAAGCTAAACTGCAAATCTAATATCAGATTCATAATCAGTTATGATCAACAACATCTGGATAGATTTTTCTATTCAAAAATCCTTCATAATTAAAGTCAGTTGAAAATTGAATTGGTTATTCTACAATAACGTGGCGCTAACATACACAAAAGTATGAATTGATCATTTTGATCTTTGGATAGACCCACAAAAGTGTGAACTCAATAATTTAATCTTTTGAAAAGGAAGCCACAACGTTACACTTTTGCAAAGTGTAAAATGTCTTATTTAATCTTTTATCAAAGTGTAAATCAATGTAAGTAATCTTTACTAAAAGTGTGAAAAATTGTCGAAGTACTGAAAAGTGTAAAACTTACATTTTAATCTTTTGTAAAGTGTGAATATAAGAAACTAATTTTTATGAAGTGTGAATATACGAAATTAATCTCTATAAAGTCTAAAATCTATCATTTAATCTTTGTAAAGATTAAAATGTGTTTTTTACACCGTAGAAAGTGTGAAATAACTTTTTTTACACTTTTTACTTCCATTTTTCGCACTTTTAGGTTTAGAGTGTAGGATCACGAACAAGCAGACGACCGTTAACCTACAATCGCGGGCTTAAGATGTAGGGAGAATCTGTGATTTTAGATTTGTTAAGAATAAGTGTTACGGTGCAATAAATAATGCCAAGAATCTACCAAAGAAAAAGTGATAGACAGAAATGGTCTCAGGATTTAAAAAAAGGTATAGCCGCTCTGGAAAGCGGTGGAAAGCTGCACGATGTGGTAAATATCACCGGTGTACCTCAAGAAACTTTGCGTCGGCAGTTCAATAAATTTATTCAAAATAATGAGATTCAATATTATTATACAACGTAAAAAATAATTTAAAGATTATTTTATAATTTATTATTTTATTGTATAAGCTTTAAATGGTTTAACTGCTACCAATATATGTGATTTGCTAAGTGTTCCAAAAATATGTAATTAAAATAACATTTAAGTTTTTTGTGAAACTAGCATTATAGATTATAAATCAGTTTAATTTTCAAAATTAATAAAAATGTGTTCTTAGATTTAATAAAAAAGAAAAACGTTAAGTAGTTGAAATTAATAAATGTTTCTATTAAATATGTAATAATTTATTTGTTTTAATAAAAGTTACGTTTTATTTTTTTTTAAATTACCCTGTTTAATTTTTATACATATTTTTTATATATAACAATAAAAAAAAATTTTTATTCTATTTTTAATGTTATTTAAGTAATATTATTATTGTGTCAGAGTAAAACCCATTTCACCCCAACGGTAGGACAAAATGGGTATTTTTCCTTCCTAAGAAGAGAGCGTTTATAAAAAAAAAATTAATAAATAATGAATATTACGTAACAGAATTTTATTTATGAGGCGTATCTTAATACATCTGAACCAACCAGAATGAAAAATAAATTTTTTATAAAAAATACCAAAGCTCTAAAAAAAACTTGCCCATTTAGACCCACCTTCCCCTATATTAACTATTTTAAACGTAAATCTTAATTAGAGTTTTATAAAGTGCATCTCCTCGTACAAGTTTTGAATTGTTATAATTTAAAATGAATTAAATTCTTTAACCTTTTCGCTCCGGGACTGGTCCATATATGGACCAACAAGAAAAGCGAACGTAATAGATGTTTATTATTATTATTATTATTATTATTATTTTTATCGTATTTAGCGGTTCATAAAACATAGGTATACCAATTTTCAAGCTCAAATACGCATTTTCATTATTTGACCTTCAAAGTTCAAGGTCAAATATGAATCTGACATTTTTTTCACTATTTTTTTTTGTAATCAGCACATCAAAAAACATTGAAAAGCGCTCTTAAACCTTCGCTTATAATTTTTTACATTAGCCTTAACTTTCTCTCCGGGAGTGGTCCATATATGGACCAGCACTCCGTGTGGCGACTTGTCATAAGAATATCATTCACTTAAGTCATGAAATTCAATTAAAATGCGAGGTCAATTTTAAAGGAAAAATTCCCGGAGCTAAAAGGTTAAATTAATATTGCAAATTACGAGGTTAATATTAACATGCAAATTTCACAGAAACAATTGGCAAAAAATAATTGTTAATTCGCCATTTGATTAAAATTCTAGTAAAATACACTCTAAAGTAATTTACTTAATAATCGGATAAAAAACTGAATAATTTTGCACTTAAATTCAAATAAACTCCACTCAATGTATAGTCAAAAAATTAAAGGTTAAAATTTTGAATTTGATTTTTTTTAAAGGTGTAGATTAGTTCAGAGATTAGTAAATTAGCCTTAAACATTATTTTTTTTTATCACAACTCTTTATTATTTACCTTTCACAGGTTTTCTCCTAAATAATAATTAACATGATGTAGCGCGAAGAATAGTGATAAGAATGGTATAGTAAACAAACTACAGAAAAAGTGAATGCCGTGAATGCAATAATATAAGTCGCGACGAATGAGAATTTTTATGATATTTTCTTACAAGATAGCATTTTTCATACAATAATCCTATAGGTATGGGTATTTTCTAAAAAGCTGGTACCAGACTTTAAACAATCGACAATCTCGTCGTAGCATACATATGAACGGAACTAATTTACAAAAATAAAATTAAATAAGTATTTCACAAATGTCTATAGAGAACTAAAAATCAAATGGAAATAAAACGTCAAAGAGAACGTTGGAAAGCTTGTATGTACACGCATGGTATCTCAGAATGCAAAATCTTTCTCGTAGCACTATTTCGCTTTTAAGGCTGCTCGTTCCCTCTCACACACACTCACTGGGTCAAGAAATGAAAGAATCTCGTTTATTTTTAGACAATAGTCACATGCTTTTATTACTTTTTCTTTAGTTTTCTGTTATATATAAAAGTGTCCGCGGCATTTAAGAGCAAACGAGCAGTGGCTTTAATTTTTATTTGGAACGCCGTTCGATTGGAAATTATAACAGGGATTTCTGCCAGTCCGGAAAATTGCTTTATCGACTATTCAGTTTTGAAAATAATTCATCAGTGATGCAAAACGGAGAAAAATTTTACCACGCAATCTTTTAATAAATTTCAATGATCTTCACGAAAGCTAATTTGATCGATCTTACTAAAAACTGAAGACACTGTGTTTTCCTTCGTATAACAAACCAGTAAATTTTAGATTGTGCGATAAAAATTTTCAATACACAAATTAATAAACGCATATAAAAATTTTCTGACACGTAGGCTTACGCCAAATAACTATTATGTAACATTTCAAATAAATGTATAAAATTGAGTTTACAGATGAAAATGTATCACTGATCATCGATCTTACGATAAAAGAATAATTGATCCTATAATGGCATAGAATAGTGCAATTCTCCGTACGCCATGATGAAAATAAAAATTGTCGAAGAGAATAAGATTGGAAAATGTTAATGTCATATAGATTACACTTAACACATTAATACAAGGACTACGAATCTACGTACAAGAGGGCGGGCATGGCCACTATTTTCTTTTTTTTTTCCTTCGCCACATTGTTTTTTCTCTCATTTTTCAGCATAAGGCGGAATGAAAAAATTAACTAAACGCCGACTCATGCATCGATGTTATTATTTCATCATAATTATTAATAATCAATAATAATAATCGTAATAATAGTTAATAGTCCAGTATGATTAGCTATGCGTTGTTGATAACGCAGGCCGCGGTTTCCGCCGCTACTCTATCTCGATTATAATCATCGAAATATTCGTTCTTCGCCACGATGTCTCGACGTTTTTCGCACAAAAAAAACGCTGCAATTGAGCGGTAGTCGTCGAACAGGCGGCACCACGTGAAACTTGCTCACTTATTATCTTTTTTTTTATTCTTCATTTTATACACAAAACTATCCTTATTTTTACAACTCGTCGACTTGCACTTCAGCCCGAAGCCGCTCGTAAACTTAACTTGTTCTCCTTCTCCTTCGCTATTTTTCGAGAATATCTTACGGCCCGTTTGTGTATATATTCGATAATGCATGGGTATTCGGAGAAGTATCGACGAAACGGACAAAGAAAGAACTTTGCTTTTAATCAGTGCATATATATTCACTCTTTCATCTTTCTCACCCTCTTTCCACGCTTACAAACGAAGAAAATTTACAATCACATCGATAGTTTGCTTCTACTCGGCTCCGATATATAATAAATCCGGCACGCACACGTGTACACAATTCGCTTTTATACTTTTTTTTCTTTTTCCTTTGTAGTTCGGGGGGATCAAAGCGTAACGTATACACATCAGGCAGCAGCGCTTTGGAGAGAAGGAAGAAGAGAAACGTCGTTCCTGTCTTTTTTGTTTTCGAAATGTACATGGCTTTTTTGCTTTAGCGAGTCAAATACCTGTGCGAAATTTTCAGTGTCTATTAAAATTTTAAAATCTATTAGCTTTTTTTTTTCATCGACCAATATTATATTAATAACACATACTGGATTCGATAATGTCTATATATATATAATTTTATTAAATTTGAAATATAATAAATACTAACTAATAGTATTTTCCAATTTACTAAAATTAATAAATTTCCATTGTCCATTTGAAGTCGAGCTTCTAGCAATAAGAATTCGCTTATTTTTTCTAATATAATTTTTCAATCAGACATTGAATATTTCGCTAGTACAATGAGTACACGAGTTGCAGTATTCTCTTTTTCTGTAAAATTTCGTATATATATATATTTGTAAGGTTTTTACTTATCTTGCAGCGTGGTACAATCAAAATTTAAAAAAAAGAATGAGTTATCGTTAAAATAATTCGCATGTGTACATATAGAAAATAGAGGAGAACAACAACTGTTTAGCACCTGCGAACGCTTCAAAAATACATAAAGCCAATTAACGCTGCATATTATACAGTATATATATTGTATGTGTGTAAGTGTATGGTCAGTAATTGTGCGGCTTTTTAACAAACACTAGGATATACGATTCATATTGCACTCTCTTCATCCATGGATCGTCTTCGATCACTTATAGTCATTCTCTTCCACACACACTCATACTCGATCCTCTTTCTCTCTCTCTCTCCCTCTCTCGCATATCTCACGCACACTCGCTTTCACGTATTCTTTTCCTTTTCTCTCGTTTAAAACATTCCTAGAACGCGCATCATTGCATAGAAGCGAGACTCCACTTTTTCCCTCGCACCAATAGACCCCCGCCAACGGCTTAAAAAAGAAAGGAAAGGAAGAGACGCTCGTCGTTCGTCTTTTTTTCGTTTCTCCACCTTCTCTGGCTTATTTGTTTTTTTTTTATTTTTTTTTTCAGTCTTCGCGTCGTTACGATCGTGCGTGCATACGCGCGCTTACAATTGAAGAGAACATAAAAAATTTCTAAGTATTATGTATAAATGATTTCTCGTCCAAGATATATATATGATAGCTCTGTTTTCTCTCCTTGTTCTTTTCGATGGAAGTGACACGACAAAAGTGGTGATGATTTTTGGCAGATATTTCGCGCTATGTACGAGATTTCTTAAAAGTGCCGGTATACGTTTCACAAAAACGAAAAAAAAAGACGTTATTAAATTATTCACGACTTACTCTAGTCGACGATCGAGTTTAAGATTTGTTTTTTTCTCGTTTTTGGCATATTGAGAAACGTAAGCTACACGAAGAAATCATCGAGTGGACACTCGATCTCTGATTTACTCATATTTTCAGTATAAATATTCAGGCGGCTACATGGTATTCGTAATAAACATACAAGCGGCTGTACGGTGTTTAAATTATAATTTACGCAACGGAGGCGTAAAGTGCCGCTTTACGCACGAGTCGCGCACAATATTTCCACGCCAGTGTATGAAGTGAGCACGAGAAATGCGCTTCACGTACAGACTTCAGACACGGGAGTGCAAAAAAATACTTTGTACAAAATAGAACACATTTACAGCAAAAAGCTTGTACGATTAATAATTAATAAAATGATTAACTCTTTATTCTTTAAATCAGTTATTAAAAATGGTTGGCAAAGCATACAAGTTAAAAACTGGGTCACGACCTTATTATTATCAAGTACTATTTCTACAATTTCAAATAATTATTTCAAATATAGTAATGCCTCGTTAAAAATATAGACACCTGAATTTTAAATAAAAGATCGAGTGACAGCGTCAACAAAATCGTAATAACACTTAATTTTACGAAGCCGGTAAAATTCGGACAAAAGAACTAGTATACTCCTTACTCCAAGTCGTGCAGTTTTAACGCATTTTACTTTAAGATACAAAATATACATAACCTTCTTTACATGACAGAACGGGTATCAAAGTTAAGCTTACTTCTATATGCATATCACTTATATTAATACGAATGAACGGTGAAACTATTACTGGTTTCCTGTTAAAGACGTCAAATTTTATCTCGAATGATTTGCTTTCTTAATTTCGATATTCGCAAGAAAGCTTTCGTGTAAGATTCGTTAAATTTATTACGAAAAAAGAAAACTCATTCCCTTCTCTTTTCTTATAATAATTAACACGTCAAGTAACTAGTTTTGTTTAATTTTTTTTTTTTTTTGCCTTTATACTTTGACAGTCGACTAAAACCGCTATCGGCACGCGTACACAAAATTAATGTATGCATGGGCTTCCTTCTCTCATGTTTTTTTTTTTTCGTTCTGTACAATATTTATGAAATTTAGAATATCCATTTATAGCAAAAAAGAGCATCTGTCCACCCTTGGCCTGTATATTCACGAGACTTATTTTTCTCCTTTGCACTTTTACTTTTTATTTCTCTGAAACATTTTTCGTTAAAAATGTACAATATACTGGCAAGCTTTCCGTACAAAAAATAATTCTCGTGCTATGTCAAGTAATAATTTTCTAACTGACAGTTTATGAGATTCGATATGCTTTGCCATTTTATTAGGTTCCTTTTTTTTTCAAAAATTTACAGTGTTCAACAGTGAGGATCATTTGCCTTGGAATAGCTAACCCAAGCTAGTCCAATGGCGGAATTTTAAAACGCTTTAATGTTGTTTAGTGCAAGTAAATGATCGTCGAAACATTAAAGCATTTTCAGGCTCTGTCATTGAAGGGTTTAACTCTAGTCCTACCAAGACAGTAGGAATATAAAATAAAATATGGGCCAAATAGTGTATTGGAGCAAAGCATTAAAATTATAGTTCTACTAAGTTTTGAACAAAATGAAGTATACTTGGAAATCATGAATGAATACTTTTATTAAATAGAGGTCATCTTGATATAAATCGAGTCTTTGAAGATAATTATTGAAGAAAGCAGTTTTGAAAGCTTTTTATTTTTTAATTATGATCATAATTGCATACTCTAAAAATTTCTTTGAAAAATTCTCTTTGAACTAATCACATAATCCATAATATTACGACGAAAAAGAATGATAGTGACAGTAGAATAGTCATTTTAATGCTCTTCACTCCTTCTCTCTATAAGGCCAGAATTTAAAGTTACGTTTCTATTTACTTTTATTTCTACACATTTCCGCATTATGGTAGATTTTAAAAATGATTTAAAATTTTTCGGGAACTTAAATAAAAGAAGAAACGTAATCGTATGTTTGTCGATACGAATATAACTAGATCGTATCGATAAACGCGAAACAATCTGGTTTCAATAAAATAGTATTTTACCACGTAGCATATTGAAGTTAATATTATAACTTTCACAGTATAAAATTTTCTATTCACTGAAGTCACTTAACATGCAAAAAATATAGAAAACATTTTTTTCGCATGCCGACTTTCGGGGAAACATATTCATTTAATCGTTCCTTAGGTAAATGACGCATAATGGCTCTATTCACGTGTACTAATTTTTATTATATTGACTACACTCTATATTGACATCAGAATATATCCTGGAATTTTAGTTGTAATTATTCACAATAAAATATACCAATTATAAATAAAATTAAAGAAAATCAATGATTCTTTGATCACAAAAAATGAAAAAGCCAATCTGATGCATAACCAGTTATATAATTAGCCTTTGCTATAAACATCATAGTTCAAGCTTTAATAATATTGCACTAAGCTGTACAGTCGACGTTAATGAATATTTTTTTTTTTTAAATTAAATTTTCTAGAGTTTATTAATGTGGTTTTATACTACAAGGAATGGAAAAAAATAAGAATTTAAAATTACCTAAATGCTACAACTAAGTACTTCTACAATTTATAATTACTGAACAAGACTCTATATAAAACTACATTTTATTAACTGTTTAACATAGCAAATTGTATTAATGCAAGAATTAGCAATTAAATAATAAAAGCCTCTAGAAAATTTTATCGCTTGAGAATAAAAGGATTAACGTCATATATCTGCAAATCGTGCAAAATTTTATTTTACAATATTCTTATGTTATTACATCCAATCATACTATCGATTGTAAAAAATGTCAATCGCATTTTTTCACAATCAATGTTACAAATGGTCTCCTAAAAATTACAAACAGAAAAAAGTTGAACGAGGGTCTTGCATGAATAAAAGTTACAGAGAATCGAATGAAACAAATATATTACTAAGAATACCCATACCTAAATAGTTGTAAAAATCAGAATAGGGCATGGAGTAAATAAACAAAATAATTGTTTAAAAATCAATTTTTTTTAAAACTTAGTATGTAGCTGTTAGAATGAAGAGTACATTTATATTAGATAGAGAACATGAGACAGTAGCGCCGCCTTACAGAAGTATAAAGTAAGAGTATAGAGAATGTGTGCGTGTTAAGTATTTGACTTATTAAATTAAATAAGTTTAGTTACCTGTGTGTTTATTTACGGACCTCTGAAGCTTTAATATCTTAACGTGGTAGCAGTCCGTGGTTAAGTATTTAGTTTTTCTACGTGCACTTGTGAGTGGCGGAGAAAACTTTGTAAGCGTGCGGTAAGCGCAAGAACAAAGGAAAACACATGACTTGAAGAAAGAGTCTTGCGAGACAGAAAGTGAAGAAGAATTTTTTGATACAGATAACAAAGAGTTTTAAATGGAAGCGAAAATGCAAGAAGCAATAAGAATACCTATTTTTGATGAACAAGAGTACAGTAACTGGAAGAAACGTATAGCAATGTATTTGAAAATGAAAAAGTTGTGAAATGGTAATAACACGTACAAGAACAAACACTGACAAAGAAGATTGGGACGAAAAGGACTTACAGGCAATTAATTACATAAATAGAGCAATTTCAAGTAAACAAATGGAATTGATAAGTGACAAAGAAAGTTTATGAAATTATAAAAAAATTTGACAGTACGTATTTGAAAGAATCGACAGCATTACAGATAATGTGCCGAATTAAATTGGAAAATTTGAAATTAAAGAGGTTTGGTATTTCGATGGAAATCTTCAACGAGTTTGAAAAGTCAGTGAATGTTTTGAAACAGACTGGTACTAAAGTGACTGAAAAAGAAAACATTAATTACATGTTAAGGTCATTACCAGATTCGATGAGTCAAAATGAGATGACAGAACAAAAAGAAAATAGTGTAAGTGAAAGTTCAAAGACAAATGCATTTATGTTTGAAAAAAAGAAGGAAAGAAAAGAAGAAAAGAAAATGACATGTTATGTATGTGGTGGTGAAGGACACATACAGTACGATTGCCCAACGAACAAGAGTTCTTGGAATCGCGGAATACCGCAGCAAGGAGGCGGCAAAGTCGCAACAAAAAGGAGGCGCAAGAATTGTAAAGTTAAAAGGAATATAGACTTGATAAAAGAATTGTTAAAAGAAAGATTTCAAATGAAAGAGTTAGGAAAAGTAAGTACATATTTAGGTATTAGAATCAGGAAAGTTATATTGAATCATTAGCTAGAAAGTATAAGATTGTGAATAATAATAGTACATTTCGACACGGGGGCGGAAGAGGATTATTTCACTCACGAGACGTTTTTCGGCCGAGCGAAGCGAGGTCGAAAATTCGAGTGAGGGAAAAATCCTCTTACGCCCTAGTCTCGAACCGTATTTTTCATCACGAGAGCCGTAAAGTCGCATCAAACATGCGATTTTGTGGTTAGAGTGACGAAAATATATTTGTATGAAGTGCAAGACCCTCCTTTAAAGCTTATATTTTCTTTCAATTTTTTTGAAATCCAAAATCCAAATCAAGCACTTATAAATTTTGAAACTAACGTTACTCAAAATGGAATTCTATAATTCTGCAAAACGTAAAAAAGGCACCTGGAATTTAACTTATGTGTGTATCTGATCAAATATAGCTAGATCCATTTATATCAGAAGTTATATATATAATGGAGCATATACACACAAATAGTCATACCATCACTTATACATTATCCTTCATTCAAACAAAATCAATCGTACTCTAAAACGTGAAAATGAGAGCCATAATGCAACACGCAATGTCGGTACGTCAATAGTACCTAATCGGACCACTTATTTACCCATCAGTTATAAAAGTTCACTAACAACACCGTTAGTCAAATCTTATCATAAAATGTATTAATTCGAAATTTAAAATAGAATGTAACGATACAAAAGTTTTTTTAATTATCGATAATCTACATTTCTGTGAAAAAGGAAGCACATCTGCATACACGCAATTGCATGATACTTTTTTCATATCTTTTGTTTAGCTTCGTTTACCCAATAAAGTTAAAACTTGCACGAATACTAACTTTTTTTCAAACAAACGATAACGGGCCCAATTGACTGAAACTAAGGAAAAACAAGCGATCAAGTTTTCACGAACATAAAACTGCTCCCGCCCAACAAAAATCGCTAAATTGAACGCTAGTTAACGGCGCCAATATATACCTCGAAAAAAAAAAACTAGAATAGACATGAAAATCAAACACTTCACTTTGTTTTGCGCGAAAACCCTTTTGTGATCAAAGGAATTATACATACGATCAATTCAGTATCTTATTTTTAAATTACCTAGTTAATGTAGTGTTTGTAATCAAATCATTTATCGTAACTATTATTTGCTCGGCACATCACCGAATAAAAGTCTGAAATGTAAGCACGCGTCAATATTGTCGCTCCCTCGCACTATGCTTCATTAGCCATCCTCCTTCGGTGGAGTGAACCAACCTGAAATTAAAAGTAAAACTGTTAGTTCTACACTTATATAAAATTACACAAAATAATAATTAAACAACAATACATGAATAATTTTATAATTTGTGGTGATTGTGACGACTTTGATCGAGTCTCTATCAGTATGTTTAAAACGAATGCCATCATTTTCATACCATTTTTCTCGTGTATCTGAACAAGAGATTTGAAGGATTGTTGCGCTCGTGCAAGACTATACTGCCCTTGTCCACTGCAGACTTTGCTGCCACCGCCGGTAGGTTGAAATTGTATGCGCGCTTTGCCTTTAACCAGCGTTGCCGATATCTGCATTATTACAGCCTCTACCGTATATGCTGAACTCCAACCTTGCTTCGTCAACAGTTCCATACATATGGCCCCACCTATCAATACATATCCGCCGGATATCATGGGATATACCACCCTCACGAAAGGTGGTTCGAACGGGTAAGTTTCCTACAATAAGAAATAGATATTAGTTTAATATTCATTTATTTATTTAATGTACCAAAATTCTGAAATCATCTTTAAATAATGTAATAATAATAAACACTTTTAAGCACTCTAAATGTGTGTTGATTGAAATCGCAATGACCATAATAAAAATCAATTTATATATCAGCTATAAAAAAAATATATTTTAATTTTTCGTATTTAATGTAAACCTATAAAATTAAATACAGAATTTTCTTAGCAGATTTTGCAGTTGATTTACTTTATAAAAGTAAAACTGTCTACGCTTTCTTTCAATTTTTTTAATCAAACTAGCTTTATAAAAGTTACAACTTGTTACAGTTCCTTTAATATGTCGTCACGATTACGATACTTCAATAAACACTGCACTGCAACAATGGTGTCATGCAAGCTTTGCCTGACAACTTCTCAACTTGGTTAAATTTTAGAAATATTTAAAAATTTTGCAAAAAAGAATGCAATTATTTACGAAATAATATAGTTACATTAAAATCTCTTTAATATTAATATTAAAACATTAGTTCTGATAAAAAAAGCACCTTTCAAATTCAAATTTCACTTATCTAATTTTATCATGAGTTATTTAAGATGATTAGAGAAATGAATCTTTTTTAATAAAAGAAAGTTACCAACCTTAAAGAGCATATTTAGTAATATGCTGTCCTTCCCTTCCTTTTCCTTCAAAAGTACCAGATCATTATGTAGTGGTGAATCAGGATCCACACACTTCAACCTAATATTCCATTCATATAGGCTATCGCTTACGAGTTCTATGCTGTACATCCCTAAAAATAGAGTAGGATACACTTAGCATACTCTATTGTGCAGAATGAATTAAGTAAAATGTTGACATCTTCAGTAACTTAATAATGTATACCTTTTTTAAAACTGTCACTGCGATATATGTCACGAAGCTCTTTCATAAGTCTATCAGTAGCTTGTACACTTCCAGAAACAGAGCCTTTCAAATAATCTTGTCGCTGATTTTGCCTCAGCCTTTCTAGTGTTGCAAGGTGTTCTATCGCCATTTCTTCACCCTTTAAAATAAAATAAAGTTATAAGTTTTAATAATTCAAAATCAAATATTAGATAATCTTATTAGTTATATGAAGTTAATGAGCAATGCAAACAATTAAATTTTTATCTGAAAAAAGAGATTTATTTGTTGAAAATTTTAGAAAAGTTACACAATAAAAGCTGCTTAAAAATTTGATAATTTGTAAAATAAATTCATCTACCATATCATGTAGCCAAATTTAATAGATAAAAATATAATTAACTTATATTTTTTGGCTTTAAATTGCAGTATTAAATTCTTTTCACTAAAGCACTTGCATTTTAAATAATCATTGTATATTTTTTTTAAAAAAGCAAATTTACCTTATTTTTAGTATTAGTTTCACCCTCATCCATATCTAAATGAAGATCTTCTTCAGTTTCACTCTCTTCTTCATCATCAAGATCATCTGTTTCTTCAGACTCCATTCGCTGAGGTACGGCTTCTCTTGCTCTGAGAGGATCGAAGTCTGTTCTAAGACGTTCAACATCCGGTGGTTCAGGTAAGGAATGCAAACGGCATAATTCTTTTAAAAGAATGCCGACTTGATTTATTACATGGTTATCAAGGCCGGTGGTGTGACTTAATATTTGTACAGCATTTGTGACGCTTGTTTCTTCTGACTCTGCAAACCATACTGGTGGTGTTGATGGATAGGTTTCCTATAAATCAATGAAAACAATCTATATTGTGTGCTCAAGTAATCTTTATGAACTGATTATATTTCAAATTACTTAATTTATATCTAAATTCAATTATTCAATGCATAAAAATTTGTTCCAATAATTAATATCTTTCGTAATAAGATCTTTAGTAGCTACTATTCACATATATTTTGTTTACATCAATATTTTATTTTTATACTTTCAGTCTGATATATGCATTTATAAAATATAATAATTCATAAATTATAATGAACAATGTCAATTATTTTTTATATTTTCCTTTTCTTAATTTAGCCTAATCCTTTATTTTTGTCTTGAAGTATAAAAACTTTATCAAACTAGAACCAAGTTGTAAAATTTAATTAAGTCTCACTTCAAGAGTTATCATACAAAGAAATGGAATAAGTAATTTTAATCTAAATGCAATCTGTACACTGACCTTTGAGTGTTAAGAAGTAATTCGTTAAACAGAATCTTGAAAGTTGAGTAATAACAAATTATAGTGATAAATATAGAAGTTTATAATAAAAATAATTAGTGAAGCAAGAAGTAATTGCATTTAGATAAAATGATATGTGCTAATTATCAAATAGACAGATATTTCTATTACAATAAACTGTTTACAGAAGGCATTATTTAATATAATGAATATAACTATAAATAATATTCTATATTCTACAGTATGTTTCAATGCAGAAAACTTTGTTTTGTACCTAATTTTATATATCAATTATTGCTAAAGTAGTCCATTTTAATCTGCATTAAAAAATAGGCTATAAATATATCTTTATAAATGATGGAGTATACGCTCTTAATGGAGAAAACTTTAAGTGGAGTGTCATTTCAAATTAGTCGAATTGAACAATTTCAATTTTTCTTGCTACATGAAAATTGGTTCACTACAATGAGTGAAATATTCTATAAATATATTGAGTCATATTTATAATAAGAACTCTAAATATATTTTATATAACACATATATACGAAAGAAATAAATCATCTTTTACAATGGTTATTCAAGATCTGATAGTTACTCAAGTTTGATTTCTTAGACAATCAATAATCAATAATTTTTATAAATTTAAAACCCATTTATCTAGTAATATCTTTTTGAAAAAAACATTTAGTGTACTGGAAAATAAATATTTTAAAAATTTACTCTAATCCAAACTATTAACTAGCACAGCACAAAAAATTTTAATCATACCCTCCCCAAAACACCTCATAACTCACTCAATTAACCGCTTAACCTTTAGCTGAACTCTTTCACTCCCCCCTCAAGACTCTCACCCTCTCCAATCCAATATTTTCAACCAAGCAGCGCAACTCTCATCCCCCCATCGAAGGGCCTTACCCTCTAATCTCGACATGCATTGACCTCTACTATACCCATATACAGCCGCACACACACACACACGCACACATTCATACACCCACGCATATACGTGCATGCAAGGTACGGAGAGAAGCCCATCGATTCACCCCCTACAAAAATCTCTCGTCGCACCAGACTTCGCCAGACGGGCATCGAGCGCGGCTTTGAAAAAAAAATGAAAAAGTAGGAGCAGAAAAAAAGAGAAGTGGAAGACGAAGTCCAGGTACACCTGAGCAGCGCTTGGTTGATATCCTCTCTCTCTCTCTCTCTTTCATTATCTCTACCTCTTTGTCCCGTGTGTTGTATGTATATATATACACGGAAGACATTTGAAAAGGAGAGAAAGAGACAGAGAAGAGAGGGAAATATTGCACGAGCACTACACAGTGTCGAACGCGGGTAGAGGCGCTTGGCTCTCCCGCTGTGTGTGCGCTGCACGAGAGAGAGGGAGAGAGAGAAAGAGAGAGAGTGAGAGTGCGAGAAAGAGAGAGACGGGAAATAATCGACGGGAAATGTCGGCGGCCCTCTTTCACCGATTTGGTCGAACAAAGGCCCAGCATATCTATCTCTCCCACTCTCTCCTCTTTCTTTACTCTACCATCTTCTCTCGCTCTCTCTCTCTCTCTCTCTGTCTGTCTCTCCTTCTCTCGTACCTATAACATATACACTTCTCACGAAAGCATCGTACTTGAAATTTCGACGATAATTTTTTCCCACCGCAAACAGCCACACACAAACACCAACACTCACGCACGCGAGCTTACATTAAACTATATACAGAGCGCAAGAGATGCAGGAAAATTACGGTAAAATGTACTCACTGTGATATTGGCATGAATCTCGTACTTCTTGCCGTTCTTGCCGACGAATCTACAGCTGAGCTCGTCGACGCTCGCCGATGTTATCTGGAAGCGTTCATGGCTCTTGGGAAAGACGGACTCGAGGGTCCTGATCTCCTGCTTAAGGGTGTTCAGGCAAGCCATTTGCTTCGGGGACCACGCCGCTAGCGCAACACACTCGTCTCGCGTTAATCTCTGTCCCTCCCTTTCTCTCTCGTCCCCCTGATGCACACACACCAGCTCTCGCCTTCGTCGTCGTCGTCTCTCCTCTCTCGTTGCACTTACGCGCTGCTGCTCCGTAACTCTCGTAAACGTGGGTTTGGGCTGGGCCGCCGGGGTAGTCGCGCACTCGGCCGCGCACTTCGACGGGGGCAGACCCAGAGGGGGCCGGCCTCTTGTTTGTTAGCTCTCTCCGGGAGCACGTTCCTCGGTTGTCGCGCGCTCTCTTCGGCTGCTGCTCCGATTTCTCGGTTTCGTGCGAGGCTGCTGCTGAGCACTGCCCTGCACGCAACAAACACACGCACAGGTCGCGGCTCACGCGCGCCTGAGATCGCAAAACGAAAAAAAAAGGAAAAACGAGGGAGAGCGAAAACAAGAAACTCGCTGCTCTCCTCTCTTCCTGTCTTTTCTCCACCTCCTCCTCCTCCTCTTCTTCTTATTACACGACTAAGGGTACATCACTACACACGGAGACACACACACACACATACGCCGACATCCGCACGAGTGCGCACACACACACTCGCCTCGGAGAGGTTTGTGTCTCGTCTCGTATATCAGCTCGAAAACACCGCCTCCTGGCAAGTTCTCAACACACCGTCTGCCAGTCCCAGGTACGGTACAACAACGTCGAGGCGAAGCCACACACGAGAGGTTGTTTCTTCACACTGACGCGGTCCCGCACACGCGCTCTCACTGCACGATCAAACAGCCGAGCGAGAGACACTTTCTTTCCTTCTCGCAGTAGCAGCAGCAGCAGTTTCGACAGCTTCCTAATCGGTGACTTCTGGTTTTCCTCGGCCCTTGCCCCCGCAGGGTAATGCGAGCAAGAACTTGGAGACCAGTCACGAGGAAACCTATCGAATGATGAGGAGAGAAAAAAACACGCAGCACCGTCGTCTTGCACAGACACACGCACGGTTCTATCGCTCTCTCTCTCTCTCTCTCTCTCTCTCTCTCGGTCCGTCCTCTCCTTTCCTTGTCTGTCTGTCTGTCTGACGCTCGGTAAATGCACGAGGAAAATGGCGACGACCGCGCGGCGAACGGGCGAACTGATGCTGAGCCTGCGTATATTCTCTCTTACTCACTGTCACTATAGTCTCACTAGTCTCTCACTCCTGTGCCTCTCTGTGCAGTGTGCATGTATACGCACGGCCACAGGGTTATATATTTCCCTACGTACTGTGTGCGCGTGAGCGGTGAGAACTGAAAAATGACTAGTTGTATGTAAGAGCTAGAGCTGCTCACTGCAGACTCCGCTATACAGTATAGATCAGGTATAGATGCACACCCGAACCAAGTGCTCTCTCGTCCAGTCGTCCCATAAGTTCCTTGTGCCTTGTAACTTGTAACTTGCCCGTCTACGTGCGTAGGTGACGTATACCGCGTGTAGTTTGACAACTGCCGAGTGCCGACTGGAAAAGCATCTGCCCGACATGCGCAACAACAGCAGGCAGCTGCAATACTATGTGCTCTGGCCGAGCTGTGTCCAAGCACGCACTCCAAGCAGCTGTCCAAGACAAGGGATTATAGGGATATGAATTGCAGTACCGTATACACTGCAAGATGGCACTGCTTCGAAATTTTCAGATGAGCTTTCGCACGATTCTGACACGATATTAGCTTGATTTAATACTTAAAGTCGGATGGCTTTTATCAAGTTTTTGAATAGGGGATCTGGCAGCATCGGGTGAATTTTCTTTTTGATTGTGGTGCATTGAATGTTTCTCTAAAATACTCTCTAAATTTGAATCAGTGAGATTAACTGTTAAAATCTCGCACTAATTGAATCAGTCGAGGTGTTATAATATAAAAAATATGAATATATTCACTTATTTGCAAGTAAATTTCACGAGTTTCACTTATAGTCCAGTACGTAGGGGATATTTTAGGAAAAAGTTTTCTAGCTTGGAATTTTTTGTTCAATTCGCTTCTAAATAACGTTAAGAGGATGCCGGAGTCGCCTGTTTTACCGACATTAGGTTTTTCAAACTTTTCTCTTTAACAAATTAACCAATTCACTTGAAACTTTTAGAGATGATAGAATGATCATAAATAGAACGTGCTCAGCCCAGAAATTTTCGAAAACTAAAATAATATAGAAGCTAGAGAAGAAAATACCAAATTTTTACTGATTTCAATTCAATCCAAGAGATGGCATGATTCTGACTTTGCAATTATATTTCAAATTAAAAATATTATATTTACACAATTTATTGGTAATTTCAGGGC
>UELV01182045.1:0-12060 GCA_900490015.1 Megastigmus stigmatizans
GTTCGGAATCTTCGAAAATTTTTTCTCTTCCGCCGCCATGCCGGTCCTCGACATCAAAATCACCGCTTTTAAAGCGTTGAAACCACTCACGACACGTTCTTTCACTAAGAGCAGCGTCACCGTAAGCACTTGAG
The DNA here is from genome assembly GCA_900490015.1 of Megastigmus stigmatizans. Lineage (NCBI taxonomy): Eukaryota > Metazoa > Arthropoda > Insecta > Hymenoptera > Megastigmidae > Megastigmus > Megastigmus stigmatizans. Next base: position 135 of record UELV01182045.1, read on the forward strand.
AGCATTCGATGAGCCTCAACCGCAGTTTTCTTCAAATGAAAGCAGAAAATCAACACTTCCCGCAAATGACGAGAATTTGGCTCGAAAACTGACATCTTCGATCCAGAATACACTTTTGATGCAAACACAAATTCACTTATGTGCTGCTATCGTTATGTTGACAGATGTCCAAGCTTACTGTATGAAATTTTTGACCTGCCTATTTCAACCGGCACTTACCACTGCAGCCATCTATCGAAAAACGGCGGAAGCAAAGTTGTACACCTAATATTAGACCTCTTGTTAGTGATCGATTTTCGTGGTGGTTTTCTCTTTACAGTCTTCATCCGTCTAGGATGTGTGATTTTCCTTATTCAAGGAAAGTCACAGTTTTCATACTGTATGGAGCGCGTTCGTCTTCCAGAAGTTGCAACGGGTGTAGGTGGTGTCGGTTTCATTTTGACGTCCTCAATAAATGGCAATCCTGGTAGGACCACCTTGTCGAAAGACACGTCTGGCAGGGTCTTCAGCTGCAGACTCTCCAGCTCGATTTTCGTAAGTTCCATGTTGCAAATTTTGGAAATATTGACGATTAAAAAAAGTTCATTTGTATTTATACCTTCAAGGAACCGCAAAAATAGCGGATATGTGGAAAGGGAAAAGTCACCTGTAAGAATACTTATGTGAAAATTTTTGGAAAGGGGTTGCTATTTTTTTTATTTGTTTTTTGCTAAAAGCCTATGATTGGTGCGGACTAACACTACCGGAGGAAATAAAAGGTCGACTTTCGGACTCGAAGTGCAGTCATAGGGCAGCGCCGACCCGGTATAGACACCTACTGATCGTCCCTTACGATTCTGCAAAATACACTTCGCTTGTATAGCAGAAATTTTTTTATTCGAACGTTATCATTCTACATTGAACATTTACTTGTATACATAGACTATTTTTTTGAAACTTAGTCTTTCGACTGAGAATTATGAGAAAAATGCATTTTTTTATTTTATGCTGACCAAATGCGACAAATGACAAATGCCAAATGATACAGAAGAAATAACTAAGCAAATTTAGTAGACAATTTTTTTTTATTTTCATATTAATTATATATTGAATACAGATTTTCGCGAGTAGAATTGTCGACTTCATTTATACCTTCGGACGGTAAAGTAGGTTGTCTATAACTTTCCAGTAACCATGTTTTTAATACATATACATTGCGAACGGCGCAAATTGAATTTTCAAGTAACGTATGATGTGTACAAAGTACATTCATATTTGCGTATAATCTCCACAATGCAGGACAGTTCCAATCCTCAAGATTTTTAACATTAATTATTATTTTCTGCAGCACTTTTTTCTTCTTAATTCCTTTGATAAAAACGGTTCGGGCATTTTGTACAGCATTTTTCAACGTCTCGGCCAAATCCTCGTGGGGTATATCGCCAGAGCTCCAGCGTAGTCCATGGTAATTTCGCTCCAACCAACGATTTTCACTCTTCTGCCACTCAGAAAGATGACACCACTTTTGAGGTGCGTGGAATAAGTAAATTGAAGGAAATGCGTCTTCCTCGATAGGCAATACAGCAACCTCCTTGATTATAAATTCATTCGTGGAGGTCTGGAAACCTTGAACGTCTAATATGTACCCCATCTCGAATGTAAATGAATTGTTTTTAAATCATCTATGATATTTATACTTTACTTTTATATTTCCCCCACCACTTTTACATTTTCGTGCCGCTTTATCTTAATACTTTAATACACATGCGCACTACTCCAGTATTCTTCTAACACATCTTTTCGACTTCGCACTCTTCCGCTCTGTGTTAGTTCAGTTTTTAGGAAGCGCTTGTATCTTCTACCACCTCCACTAGTCTTCAATCTTATATACCCCGCCTTTTTTGCTGCGCATTGGAAACTTGCGCATATCCCCACATACATTTTAGGTATATAAGGTGGCTAAGGCTTCGACTGGACATCACTCTTCAGAGAGCTCTAAAGCTCTCAACTCTCCTCTGACTTCTCTCAGTCGAAAGCGAAAAAAAAAACCCAAAGCACAATCATGCTGCCAGTACAGTATTTTGCAGATACTTTAAAATTACTAGAAAATGCATACAACTATGCAGTAAAGAATCTTGCAAGCCTCGATGATATTTCTAGGTGGATGAATTTAGCCTTACATGCTATAATCAACTTGAATTTCAATATTCATTCAGCAGAAACTAACACTGCAGAGAAACGGAAATATCAGTCGTTTCGATGCAATCAAAGTATTCGACGCAATCTCGAATACAGTTTAAAGTGAGGTGATGGACTGTCAGTGGAGGTGGAAGGCTTACAGCAGCAGCAGCATCAGAAAAAAGGATGCTGGGATGATGTTGAATCGGCGTTTCAAAATCGTATACGATCAGGCGTCATCACCCATCTAGGTCATATTGATTACAAAGCCTTTTTAGAGGATGCATACACAGTGTTTAAATCACAGATAGATATATCTCTGCGAGAACACATTATGCTTCAGGTAAATACTGTTATTTCAGCTGAATGTATTCTTTTGAAAAATAATGAACAGTCTGTAGAAATAAAATATTTTAATACCAAAAGTGTCGCCATTTACTCGCCAACAGAATTGCAAGAGTAGTTTATAACCAATGTACAAGAAGTGATAGAACGAGATAGGGAGGAATTTCAAGAGAAAGATTCTGGCTGGAAATTGCATTCAATTTTAAATTTAACTATAAATATGAATAAATTTAATCCAATAAAAGGCAGTTCACATATTAAATTACCAAAACAAATTGCTAAGAAGCGAGCATGTATTAATGTGCAAAATAACGATAATAAATGGTTCAAATGCGTCGTATTGTCAGCTTTATATCCAGATTTTAACCATGCCTACCGTGCTAGTACGTACAAAAGAATTGAAGAAGAACTTAATTTTGAGGCGATTCAATTTCCTGTAACACTCAAACAGATTGCTAAATTTAAGAAACAAAATTATGTATCCATCAATTTGTATATACTGAAAAAAATGGGGGAAAATATAGTGTGTCTCCTTGCCTTGTAACATCATTCAAAAAATTGTATCACGCTAATCTTCTTTTATACAGGATTATTATGTCGATGAAGATGAAGAAGAAGAAGAAGATCTATTAGCAACTTGAATGGATAGTGCATACTTACCGAAATGGCATTATGTCTGGATAAAGGATTTATCTCGTCTAGTAAGGTCGCAGGCTACGAAACATAAGTTAAAAGCTTATATATGCGACCGTTACCTTCGCTATTTCCACGATGACGTCAAACTGAGTAACCATATAGAGGACTGTGTAAGTCTGAACAAGTGTAATATTCAGCTGCCCGAAGAACGGAATAAAATACTCAAATTCTAAAATTTTGAGAGGATAGGCCGAGTTCCATTCATTATATATGTCGACTTTGAATGCTTGTTAGGACCTGCTGTCGGTGATAAAAAGGTATTTCAACAACACAAAGCATTTAGTGTAGGGTTATACGTTAAATGCAGTTATGATGAGAGTCATTCTCAATATCTCTATCATAGACAAGTAGAAGAAGAACAAGGAGTGAGCGCAGCGGCTTGGTTCGTTCGAAGGCTGCTATATCTAGCATCAGATATAGAGGGTATTCATGAAAATCCGCAGGAGATGGATGATCTTACAAACGAGGAAAATAACGAGTTTCAAAATGCTATAATTTGCCATATTTGTAAGAACGATTTCGCTCGCACTGACATAAGAGTTCGAGATCATTGTCATCTCACAGGGCGGTAAGAAGTCAAAAAATTGTTTTTTGTTTTTTTTTTCTTCATTTTTTCTTAGAATTCCTGAAATATTAATTTTAGTATTTTTAATGTTTCAGATATAGAGGACCAGCTCATGATGACTGCAATATAAATTACTCAGATTCTAGGATTGTATCGGTAGTATTCCATAATCTTACTGACTACGTCTCGCACTTGTTTATAAAAGAAATCGCTACAAGTTTTGAAGGAAGGAGTATCCCTCTTGCCCCAAACAAAGGAAAAATACATTTCATTTACGAAATACAGGATGTTAAAGGGAAGTAAGATAGGCTCTACGGCATTGGACAGAGCGGAAAATTCTAAGGGAAAAATCCTATTGCGACTTTTCGATCTGATTAATATTTATTGAGTAATCATCGATTAAAAATTAGCCGAGTGAGCCCATGAGGAGAGAGCTATAGCAGGAGCCGAAGCGCCAGGCGAGTGGAGTGAGGCGGCCTGCCGAGTATCTCTGCTTTAGCTCTCTCCTGATTGACCCACTCGGCTAATTTTCAATCAATGATTACTCAATGAATATTGATCGGATCGAAAAGTAGTAATAGGATTTTTTTCTTAGAATTTTCCGCTCTATCCAATGCCGTAGAGCTTGTCCTACTTCACTTTAACACCCGATATATTAAAGGAAGTCAAATAAGTTTCCGATTCATTGATTCATTTCGTTTCCTGCCTTGCTCTCTCGACAAACTAGCTTCCTACCTCGAAAAACGCGACATCGCTTAAAAGATATTCAAGGATGACAACTATTCTACAAATCAGATTGATTTACTTAAAAAAAGGGTATTTTCCCATATGAGTATGCGGCTCCATTTAAAAGACTAAAAGAGGAACAATTTCCAAGTAAGGAAAAATTCTACAACAGCTTGAATGATATTCACATATCTGATGAGGATTATATACATGCTTCTCGAGTTTGGAATGATTTTGATATAAAAACTCTTGGAGAGTATTCAGACTTGTATTTAAAGACTTATGTGTTTCTCTTAGCTGAAGTTTTAGAGAATTTCAGTAACAACTGTCTCGAAGCTTATGGGCTCGACCCGGCCCATTATTATACCACTCCAGGTTTAACGTGGGATGCTATGTTAAAATATACAATGATCTAATTAGAGCTACTTACAAATATTACCATAGTATTGTTCATAGAACGAGGAATACGGTGTGACATTAGTCAATGGTGCAACCGCTATGCCAAAGCAAACAATAAATATATGGATAGCGAGTATAAGGAAAATGAAGAATATAAATATTTATTATATTATGATCTGAACAATTTGTATGGGTGGGCGATGTAAGAAGCCTACCTTACGGTTCCTTTTCATGGGTTTCCAAAACTGAAAAGCCGGGCTTTTATGACGTTCCAGATGACGCGCCTATTGGCTACATTCTGGAAGTAGATTTGGAATATCCAGCTCATGTACATGATGCTCATAAGGATTTACCATTTTGTCCAGAACATACTGCCCCTCCAAGATCAAAACATAAAAAAACTTTTAACAACGCTAAATGACAAGAATAAGTATGTTATACTCTATGTTGCACTCAAGGAAGCACTCAAACACGGTTTGCGTTTAAAAAGGGTCCATAGAGCATTAGAATTTACACAGAAGGTATGGCTTAAAACGCACATTGATTTAAATAGTGAGAAAAGAATAAATGCAAAGAATGAGTTTGAAAAACTTCTTTTTAATCTTTTCAATAATGCGGTCTATGGTAAAACTATGGAGAATGAACGCAAAAGAGTTGATGTCAAGCTTACCAATAAGTGGTCTGGACGGTACGGTGCAGAGGCTCTTATAGCAAAACCTAATTATCATAGTTGCTCAATCTTTGATGAGAACTTATTTGCCATAGAATTGTCAAAGGCTGAAATTTATATATCGAAACCGATTTATGTTGGACTTAGTGTCCTAGATTTATCAAAAACTTATGTGTATAGATTTCATTATGAATACATGAGTCGAGTTGGAGATCAGAGTAAACTCCTATAGACCGATACGAATAGTCTTGAATACGAAGTACGTACTATTAATATGTATGAGGTAATGAAGCAGGATATTCATGAATTTGACACATCTGACTATCCAGAAAACAATCAATTTGATATTCCACGGATGAATTAGAAGATTGTTGGTAAAATGAAGGATGAGCGTAATGGTCAAATTGTTAGTGCATACATTGGTCTAAGAAGTAAAATGTACAGTATTAAGATACAGGGTGGAAGTCTAATTAAAAAGGTCAAGGGTGTTAAGGCAGTAATCGTGAAGAATACCATATCATTCGATGACTACAAAAAATGTCTTTATGATAATGGATCGTTAGTAAGAGAGCAATGCAATATCCACTCTATGCTACATGTCCTACAAACGGAAAAGCAAAGAAAAGTTGCTCTAAGATACATTACATTGGCGGCACTAGACCAAAGATCATGCACATCAAACGTTTCTGCAAGAGTTTTTCAGTCAAGAAGAAAAAGAAAAAGTATCAGTAGAAAAAAGAAAAAGAGGGCGCTTCGAACGATTGAGATTGCAGGGAAGAGCAGAATATACTTAACCTAGTGGTATAACCTCTCATTTCAAAACTCTTGAAAAACTGAACAAATCCTTTTTCAATTCGTTCAAAAAGATTAAAAATTGACATTTTGGCGAGCACTTGAAAATAGAAAAAAAAAAAAACAGCTAAAAGTAGATCTTTTTCTGACCTTTGAATGTGTATATCTCCGCTTTTAGGGCATATAGAGGGCTGAAATTTTGTACAGATTATTTTTTTATAATACCCAATAAGTCCTCAAAATTTCAGGCCGATCCCCGGACCCCGTGCGCACAGTTTTTTAAAAAAGTATTTTTTTGACCCATATATATATATATATATATTTAACTTTCCAAAATACTCTAAAATTCTTAAAAATAAAAAGATTTTCAGATGGATTTAACATTGTTAAACAAAATTTCTCGAGGAGCATACTTGCCCACAAAGAGCTATACCACCTTAGAAAAAGAGGTAAAATATATGGTGACAGCTGTTCGTCACGTGAACACAAGATATGGCATGAAGGTTGTGGCTAAGTTCGATGGAGAGTTTCAAGTACTTCTACCAAGATGTATATGGGGAAATCCACGAAACTTTTAAGATTTAAGGAAAGATTTTCTTTTTTTTTTTTGAAAATGCAGGCACATCTTTGGGCCTTAAATTTTTACATACTACATACCTTAAGGAATGATAATTCACTTGCGTAACTAAATTTTTCCTTTGCCTCCAAAAGTTAGGCTTAAAAAACAAAAAAAAAGTAAAGAATCTCTATTTTACGACCAACTGTACTTTTAGGATAGTTTTCGGGCTAAATAATTGTATAATGTAATAAGAAATAAATGTAATAAGACGTAAATAATTGAAGGTAACTTAATATAATCAAAACAATTATATTTTTTTGAAACAATTTTTATTCAATTTTTCTTAGTATAAATGTTTTTTTTTTCTTTTCTTTGATAACTCTTTTCTTCTTGTTAACATTTTTTAAAGTATTAGCTTTTTTTTTACTTTTATTGTCTGTAATATTTCGCTGAATAGACCAGCTATGTGGCGACAATGAAAAGTGACTACATGGATAGTTGTATAATTGATTTTGTACACAATATGAACACGATAAATAATTTAAACACAACATTTGAGAATTTTCTTTCGACCAAATTAATTGATGAATTTGTTTTGTATTCGAAGCTGGTTTGATGTGATCTGGTAATAATGTATCTATTTGTTCAATTTCAGCTTGCGTAATAATAAACGCCTTTATTTTCTGCGATTCAGATGAATTGATAACATCAGCCATTGCTTCAGCAGATGTGCCATCGTTACATTGCGCTACCTTTCGATCACATAATCGCTTGACTGTACCTCCAATTCCGTCTGCAGTACTTTTTCCATGGCCAGGTGCTGTAAAATTCCATGTGGCGAATTCTAATCCCATGTCATTACAAAAATGTTCAAACAAAAAAAAATTTGATTTATTTTTATATTCGGTCGATGGACCATCACTCTGAACATGTATTGTAATCAAATTGGGTATCGTTGTTTTCATTAATTTTATAATAGGACTCATGTGAGCCCATATGGATGCTGCATCATGGCGAAGGCATTCCGATATAGTACAAAATGATGCACATAATGTATCGTTTTCACTACTTTTATAAAAATAAGCCCCAGTATGTAAAGATAACTGTTTTTGTGAAGCACCAAAATGCACACTTTGAATTTCTTCTCTATATTTACAAATATAATTTTGCGAAAAATCTATAACTGGAAATGCTTCATTGCATTTTAGTCTTTTTCTCAGATTTTCAATAACATTATACTGATGATTAGTTAAGTACACGTGTTTAACAAACTGAGGAATAACCGCATTAGCTTTTTCGACTAACTTTTTTACAGTACATTCTATTTTCTGTCGAGAGGTGATTCTTACATTGTACATACGACCTTTTGCGCCTGGTCTATTAACTTTCTGAGTATCCCATTCGTAGTACCAGGTGAAGGCAGTTTCAGTATTATTATAAAAAATGGATTTTGTTTTACACTCATCACACTCGCCGTATGAACATTCTTTAGAATTAGTATTACAAATCATTGATTCAACAAATGGTTGCGATGAAACGCTACGTACAAGTTTTAGTGTTATCAACCTTTGAAGTAATAATTTCATGTTAGCATGAGTCTTGCAAAGACATGTATCTCTCTCTGTTATTTTACGGCTTACAATCCAAAACGGTTTAACTGAATAAAAAGTTGATCGGGATAATTTAATTCGTTCTTGTTGCATGAATTTTTTATATAAATTATCCATAGTGTCAAGCAAAAATCGTTTTTGTTTTATAATTTGATCTTTTGTGATTGTGTCGTGAGCGCCAGGGGCTAATGCGGAGTTTTCATCTTTTTCTAAAAAACGTACAACGTTCTCTGTCATACTCTGCTTTATAAGTTCTTTTTTTAAACGCGATCTTTCATGAATTAAAGATTTTGAATCAGCATGTTTTCTAATCTGATACGAACTAACGAAAGGAGACAACTTATTCATGAATTGATATTTTTTTATAATTTTTCCTGCAAAATGTTGTGCAAATATCGATTTATCTTTTTCACATTTCAGCAATCGCTTGTTTTTGATAAATTGTTCTTTTAAAACTTCCATACATAATAGATGATTTCGTACTTCTTTAGGGCCTTTATTTTCAATTTTTTAAACATTATTCATTAACTCATCGGTATTGACATTTTTACTTTTATTTATTATACTTTATTAACTATCCTATAGTATTTTTTTTTTCCATTTTTTAATGAGAGTATCTTTCGTATTCACGATTCTACCTAACACTACTATGCGTCTTCTTAATTTAGCTTCACTGGCTCTTAACGTTTTAATTATTTTATATAAAGATGATATTTTATTATTATTATTTTCAATCGATTTATTCAAATTATTGATAATTTCAATATTGTGGCTCGTACTAGAAACGTCAAATAATTGATTATCATCTGCAATAGGATGTGATACATCTTTCATAATTTCATTGTCAGACGAATTTATAAGAGTATCCTTATCAGTCGATTTACATAGTAAATAAGTTGTCTGGACAAAGTTATTTGATACATCTGCTATAAATTGATTTTCAGAAAAATTAATAAGAGTATGTGGACATCCTATTTGACTCACACATCTTTTTCTTGGCGATTGAATAATATTTGCAGAATTCGAATCAGAATGTTGCCTTTTACGAAGCCAGTACAATGATGTTGTTTCACTCATACGTTCCCTATAACCAAAAATATGATTCCCATATGAAATAAGTATTTATACACGTTTTATTTTTTGTTATCATAATAAAAGTCTTATAATTATAAATTATATTTTCGTGGCTACTTACGATGTAGATTGCAATGGACTATCCTGTCGTCTTGGTCGATTTTCATTGTAAATTTGTTTTTGCTGCAATCTTTCAGCATACTTTTTGGCAGCTTCTTCGTGTTTTTTCCTCAGTTTGTCTCGCTTTAAAGCCAGATTTAAAGCTCTAACGCTTTCTGGATTTTCTTTGATATCAGAAAAACATTTTTTAATTAAATATTGTGTTAATTAGATATTTAAATTATCAGTACTTACCCATAATGATTGTGGCGAAGGTGTACAGGATGAAGTCTCTCCATTGAATGACCCTTTCTTTGATAAATTCAAAACAAAATATACTTACTGACGACGGTACACGAAAATTAATTATTTGTGCAAACTATTTATTCGGTAAACAACAATCTCAAATAAATGAAAGAGTCATTTAATAACGTGATAAAAAAAATTCTACAAAAGTTTCAATCATTCGGTAAACGTATTAAGATAAAATATAAAGTTTTTATCATCGGTCTTTCCGAATCAATTTTGATTTCGAAGAGACAAGCTTCTTCGAAAAACAAAAACAGGCTATGTTTCTCTCTTTGTCCGCTTTGGCTGGCAGAATTCACGGAGAGAAGCCTGGAGAAAACAAAAAAAGGAATTTCGTCTAGGACTACCACTGTGGGTTCCTCAGTAAGGCAGTGATAGCAATCTTTAGACTCCTGCCGCCCTGATGGAAAGGACTTATTTAATATTTGGAGCAGTCAAGTCTGTTAGCATACTTCACTACTCCATGTGGTGGTAAAGCTTGTCTCTTTGAAATCAAAATTGATTCTGAAAGACCGATAACAACTTTATATTTTATCTTAAAAAAAATTATAATTTGCAATTTTGAATAATTCGTATAATTAAGAGTTTATTCGAAAATTATATTTAAACAATTTTGTAAAGAATACGAGTAGTTCTCATTCAAAGTTCCTACATTCTTATTGGCACGAAACAGAGAAATCTGCTATCTTTATTATTAGATACATTTATCAAATGCGATTCGAATTAAGTAGAAAAGATATACGCGAATGCGCATATCACACCTTACTGGAGTCTAGCAAAAAATATCATCTGCAAACTATTGATCGTATAGAAAAATTCTCAAAGTCAAATATCTCAATTTTAGACAATTTACATTTTTTCATTCTTCCTGGGAGTATGTCCCAATATTTTTTATATATTACAGAGAATATACATTACCATAACTCATACTTTAATTCTACATTGTAATTTTCAAAATTAATTCACTGTTTCGAACGCGATTCCATATTTAATTATCGTATAAAACTATCGCACCATCCTCTAAATTATGTGTAGAATTTCTTCACATAAATTTGACTATTTTTTATGTCTAAAAGTTGGATTAGGAAATGAGGCTTTTTGTTACATATTTGAGGCACCAAAGACTGACGATTACGCAATATTTCAGAAAAAATATATATATTCCCCAGATGTGCTCTTTAAAAATGACTTTTTTTTTATAGGAGTTAGGCAATCGAGTGCTAAAATAAAGCGATCACCATTTCGACAGTTTTAAAGGCACGCAATTATAATAATTTGGATTTTTTTTATTTTTTCATGTAGAATAAGTTCATATTAGTGAAAATATGAAATCAGATTGCCTAAAAAAATTAAATTAGAAAAAATGACAAAATGTTAAAATTTGAAAATTGGAGGGACACGCTATTTTATGCTCGCCATTTTGTTTTCAAGAGGGGCACACCTTTTCCTATAATTGACTAATGATTGGAATACTTTAAACTAATATTCTACAAAATTTTAGAAAGATTCATTATTGCCTAAAAAAGCTATAGAATAATTACATTTTAAAAATTATCGAGTGATACTTTTATTTTTCATTTTTGCCACGTTTTTGCAGGGATAATATTGAATAAAAATAAAGATTTATTTTTTAAAAAACACCACTCATACGATCTCTTCAGGGACAAGTTTCTACACAATGCATAACAAAAGAAAATAGTTTTTTTTACTTATTTTTAAGTTATTGAAAAGTGACAAGCAATTTAAAAGTTCTGTGGATTTCTCCATATCAGAAGCGCTGAAATCTGATGAGGGATTTTTTAACGAACTAACTATAGCTGCTAATAAAATGAAATTTTGGATTAATTACTTAGGAGACCATAATGTCATTTAGCTTACAATAAAAAAAATATATGTGCATACAATGTAAATGTATATATATATAT
>UELV01182045.1:13723-36875 GCA_900490015.1 Megastigmus stigmatizans
GCACACCTTTTCCTATAATTGACTAATGATTGGAATACTTTAAACTAATATTCTACAAAATTTTAGAAAGATTCATTATTGCCTAAAAAACCTATAGAATAATTACATTTTAAAAATTATCGAGTGACACTTTTATTTTTCATTTTTGCCACGTTTTTGCAGGGATAATATTGAATAAAAATAAAGATTTATTTTTTAAAAAACACCACTCATACTATCTCTTCAGGGACAAGTTTCTACGCAATGCATAACAAAAAAAAATAGTTTTTTTTACTTATTTTTAAAGTTATTGAAAAGTGACAAGCAATTTAAAAGTTCTGTGGATTTCTCCATAAATTAATCACCATTATTAAACTTATTTATACCATTGAAATAGCTCTCCATCATTTCACTTACGACCATTACCAACTCTAATTTTAAGATGGTAGCAGAGCGTGGTTATTTTGGTTCGTAAGTATATATTGTTTCTCTTCCTACGTTCTCTTTCGATGGACGTAGGGGAGACTTAATCAACACGTGGCATCGTCGAAAAAAAGAAAAACAAGGAACACTCAGTACATGAAGGAAGAAAGTGACGAATAGAAAGTTGCAGTGAAAATTGAAAATCCCAAACACGAAGGAACGTTCGAGATCAAAAACGAAAATATGGAGAAAAAGGAAGTGACGGTACCGGTGTTCGATGTTGAGAGCTATAGCATGTGGAAAAAGAGAATCGAAATGTTTTTGAAATTTAGAGAATGTAGTAAAGTGATAACTCGAGCAAAGACTGAGGCTGACGGAGAAGAATAGGGTAAACAAGACTTAAAAGCGATGAATTATATATACAACTCCATTTCAGACAAGCAATTGGAGTTTGTCTGTGAAGAGGAATCAACGTTCGCAATAATGAAGAAATTCGACGAAATGTATTTAAAGGAGTCGACGACATTGCAAATTGTTTGCAGAAACAGATTAGAAAAAATGAGATTAGCTAATTATAGCGATTCAGCATCATTTTGCAGTGAATTTGAAAAAACAGTTAACGAACTAAAAAGTGCAGGTGCAAAAGTAAGTGAGAAAGAAAAATTGAATTATATGCTGAACACGTTGCCAGAGGCATACAGCTATACAAGTGACTTGATAGACACGCTAAAAGAGTCAGATCAAACGGCAGATTATATTCGCAACAAGATAAAGCTAGCCGAAATGAAAAATAAAAAAGACTACGGCGAGAAAACTTCAAACGCATTTGCAGCAAAGAAAAAGTAAGGCTGTTATAAATGCGGCAAAAACGGACATTTTGCACGAGATTGCCAAGACGGTAGCCTAAGAGGAAGCAGCGGTCAGTCATGGCGAGGTTTAACAGGGGGTAGTGGCAGAGGCAGCAGAGGAAGAAGCAGCAACGGCAGAGGTCGCAACAATTTCCGCCAGCATGGAGCAGGGCAGAGCGTCAGCGACGCGAGCGTCTGGGTATTGACGACGGCGCATGCAGCACAAAGCGGCGAGACAAACAGGTTACGTAATTGCGAAATACAGTGGCTGCTCGACAGAAATTACTTTGTAAATTCGGTAGGGTTAAAAGAACCAGTAAACATTTATTTAAGGGACAATAGATCTATTAAAGCAACGAAGTTAGGAACGGTAATTAATTATTTTGTGACCTTCGGGAAACAAAATAAGGTTAGTATTAAGAATGTTTATTTTGCTAAACAAATGAACATGAATCTAACAAGTCTCGGAAAATTAACCGATAACGATAATTCTATAGTTTCAAAAGAAAATGTTGCAAAAATTATAGACAGTAATAATAAATTAATTGCGATAGCATTTCAAAATAATGGTACTTATAAAATGAAAAGTATTTTGAAATATGATGAAAAGTCCGCGAATAGTGCAAACAGTAACAATAACATGAGTCAAAAAGAAAGGTGGCACAGAGTGTTAGGTCACGTAAATTTTAGTTATTTGAACACGATATGTAAACAGCAGCTGCTGAACGGAATTCCGAGTGAAATTGAAACGGAGTTTATGAAATGTAAAATTTGCATTGAAAATAAAATGAGTAATTTAGCATTCGATAGCAATAGAACTAAAGCAAAAGAAATTTTGTAAATTGTACACACTGATGTATGTGGCCCGTCTAAAACCACTGGGTTTAAGGGTGAAAATTATTTCGTTACATTTATTGATGATTACAGTAAAATTGCTGAAGTTTACTGCATTAAAAGTAAAGATGAAGTTTTTGATTGTTTAGTTAAATTTGTAAATGAATGTGAAAATTTAACGGAAAAGAAATTAAAAAAAATCAGATGTGATAACGGAAAAGAATTTTTAAACAATAAGTTTTATAACTTTGCAAAAGAGAAAAGAATTATTTTGAATAACTGCCCAGCTTACGTACACGAATTAAATGGTACGGCAGAAAGATTTAAGCGAACAATTATGAATATGTCGCGTTGTTTACTAGCAGAAGCGAATGTACACAAATGATTCTGGCCCGAAATAGTTTGCACGGCCGTGTATTTAAAAAACCGGACTTTAGCAAATACGATCGAGAGAAAAACACCGTACGAGATATTTTTTAAAAAGAAACTGAATATTGAAAATTTACGATTGTACGGTAGTTAAGTTTTTGTGAGAATTCCAGAACAAAAAAGAGTTTCGAAATAGGATAAAAAGGCTGATATGGGAATTTTATTAGGCTATATAAATATAGGTTATAGAGTACTAATAAATAATAAAATAGTAGTAGCTAGGCATGTAGATATAGTGGAAGAGAATGTGAAATGCATTGGTCTGGATGAGAGTGAGAGTGAGAGTGAGAATGAATTTAATATTTCTCCGTCTACTTCGGATCTCGAGTCGAGTAGAGGAGACGAGAATGATCTCGAAGACAATGTTTTCGATAACGCTGAAGAGACTGATGAGCAAGAAATTAAAGTAGATTCAAAAGAAAAAGAAAAATTGAAAATTCCACGTAAATCGAATCGCGATAAGAAAAGTCCTGTAAGATTTCCAAATCCAGAAAGCTATAATATTTTTGTTAATTACAGTAGAGTAGATACGCCTTATACATTTGAGGAGACGATAAATAGTAAACAGAGTAAAAATTGGAATGAAGCTATGAATAAAGAAATTAATAGTTTAAATGAAAATACTCGTAAAACTTGGAAATTAGTAAACGAAGAAAAATATAAGGAAATCTTACAAGTAAAGTGGGTCTGTACTAGAAAATCCGATGGATCTTATAAAGCTCGATTAGTTGTAAGGGGATTTCAGCAAACAGATGTTATTGAGGACATATACGCTCCTGTAGCAAAGATGCAAACATTAAAAATATTACTGTCATTTTGTTGTCAGTTTGGCTTAATAATAGAGTAGATGGATGTAATTACAGCTTTTCTTAATGGTAAAGTAAGCTCAGAAGTATATGTCTATCAACCTAAAGGATATGATGATGGTACGAATAAAGTATGTAAAGTATTCAAAGCATTGTATGGACTGCGTGAAAGTCCAAGGGCATGGTATGAATGTCTTGATAAATATTTAATAAATTTAGGATTTGAAAGAAGTAATGTCGATCCTTGTTTATACATATATAAAAAGGAGAAAGAAGTTATATACATATTGATATACGTCGATGATTTATTAATCTATTGTAACGATAAAAAGAAAATTCTAAATTTAAAGAAAGCTTTATCAGAAAAATTTAAAATCAAAGATTTAGGAGAAATTAAAGAATATCTTGGAATTGAAATAAATTATGATTATTTGAAAGGAGAAATGAAATTAAATCAAGCTAGTTACATAGGGTCATTAGCAGATAAATATGAAATCAACGATAGTAAACTATATAATACTTCTATGGAAGTAAATTTGAAAATAGATAAAGCAGATAAATGTGAACCAAATATATATTATAGAAATTTGATTATCGCATTATTATATATAAATTCAAATACAAGACCGGACATTAGTCATAGTGTTATCTATTTAAGTAGGTATCAAAATTTTTGACAGTTCTCACTGGAAATATGCGTTAAGAATATTAAAATATTTATACTTAACTCAAAATTTAAAGTTGAATTATTAAAGAAATAAAGATTGCGATATAATAGATTGTTATGTAGATGCAGATTGGTCTGGAGACATAATAGATAGGAAGTCCACTTCTGGCTATTTAATTAGACTGTTTGGGAATGTGATTTATTGAAAATCGAGAAAACAAAAGTGTGTTACAAAAGCGTCTACGTATGCAGAGTATGTTGTAACCGTGCAAGCAACCGCGAACAAAGGGCCGGTCCGTAGGGATGGACAGCGTCGATGTGGGGTTTGATGAGCCCAACTCCACTTTAATTTTTTCAAATAGAGTATTTCCAAATCGCATGCTGTAGGGCGAGCCCTATACTCTCTTACAGAGTTCCTATCTATTAAAAATAATCTCGAGAGTTATCCCGTGAATGCTCGTGTAACTACTCGTAAGAGTACTCACGTGAGAATTGCATAAGATTTTCAACGATTTTCTAACGTGATTTTTACGTGAAATGTGGGTAAACGGGTTTCAAAAAAAAAATTAATGAAAAATCCCTGCTCTAATTCGAACGAGAAAATCAAACGAGAAGAAAAACGGAAGTTGGTGTGAAAACGCACGTATAAATTCGCGCGGACATCTACGTAGAAATCCGCGTAGTTATCCACATGGAAATCCGCGTGGAAAGCCGCGTGGATATTGACGTACAAATTCAGATGAATATCCTAATAGAAATCCGGTAGGATATCGTCGTATAAATCGGCGTGGATATCTATGTGGAAATTTATGTTGTCATTTTTGACGGGCATCAACGCAGTGATGGCCATAAAAAATATTCCAATTGAATCCGTACTTAAAATTATCAAAACCTTAAAATGATCGATCATGTATCGATGCATATAGTGTTTTAATCATATTGTAGGTATTTTCACCTATTTTATAAAGATGAAAATATTAATTACTTGCATTATACTCACAAGAATTTTTATCTTAAGTATTAAAAAAAAAATCCCAGAACTTTTAAAGCTATAGAAGAAAATTAAACTTTTCGGGATTTGTACCAGGTTTTTTAAAAGTTTAGCAAAATAATTAATTATATCCTCACATATATATAAGCCCACATGTAATGTAATCTATTATCACGTGAATTTTCATATACAATTAAATGCAGTTATCTAATTAAAGTAATATAATTAAAAGTGTTGAAAAAATCTATGTGAATATCCACGACCGTTGTTAATACGATGAATCATTTTACCTAACAAGTATATATTCATGCACGTAAACGTTCAATGCGCTAGCAAGCTTATATATTTAAGGCTATATATGTGGGAGCATCCACCAAAAACTGGTCAGCGGGCGCGCGCAGCGCATTTTTTGCGTAAAAGGCGCTTTCTTCAACTCGCACATAATCCTTCGTTGAGTGTGTCAGGAAAAAACAAAGCATGTAAAAACAAATTGAATTTTCGACCAGAAAAATGTGTTGGAGTAAAAATAATAGCACTATTAGAAAGAGCAGGAAAAAATCTATCGATATGCTTTGTTTTTCGTAGGCACCACACGTTTGAGGACGTACGAAAATTTGACGTGCCCGCTAATTGGTTAATGCATGACTACAGCACTTTCCGTGTCTACTTTTTGTATAGTCTACATTTTTAAGATTCATTCTCGCATAGATTTTTTTACAGATACATATGGTGTTGTTGGACTGATTCATAAGTGGATCTCCAGTTGTCATATAGGATCCACGTTTATATTTTTAACGGGGATAATATTTAACGTCGCTCTATTCATGTTCCCACCCGGTGCCCTTCAGCGACGGAGGTGTACAGTGTCTTAGTTATTAAAGCACATTTAATATTTTACAGAGGTGCTTGTGTCTGCCGACCGAGTGACCGTGGGCCTCCCTAATTATTTTTAAATTAAAAGGGTTCATTTTTCAAGGGTTCCAAGAATAATAAAATAATCGTACTTCTATTCGGGGGTTGACCTGTTCCCCGTTGGAAAGTGGTCGAAGCTGATGATGATCCTGGCACTTGACTTGCTGATAAATATTATGATCGATGGTTATCTCACATTCGCTGCTGGATATAAACAAAGGCTGTATAAATTCATGAACCCGCGAAAATGGACTGCGATAGCTTTCTGATTGAATGAGTGAGAGATGCTTAGCACTGTAACGACAACTGGCCAAGTCCTTGATTTTGCGCATAATGAGACTGGTGTGGCGTGCCTGATAAAGATTGTAATGCGTCTGGCATATACCTAGTATCAAAATAAAATTTCGAGATTATTGGTCTATTTTAGTGTGATAATTTAATATCATATTTCAAAGTTCAAATAATAAGATAATAACTTAATTTTGAAAATGTCAATACCCAATGAATTTCATAGTTTAATAGCTATTCTTGTAAACAAAGTGTCATTGCATGTAAACTCGCGAAGACTTTCCAATTTTAAACTTACTTTTGATGTAGAACCACTTACTGATGGTGCATCAACCCTTACGTGGAGTAAGATCGAGTTTTACCGACCAAAACATTCCACTTTTCGAGTCTCAAGGCTCGAATAAAGAGCTAATTTATTTTAAAAACACAACGTCATGGATGTAATTCCTTACTAGTTTGCACCTGAAGAGTAATGAGACTATGTTTACAAGAATAGCTATTAAACTAGATCTTGGACATTGAGTGGAACGTTTTGGTTGCCTGGGCCTTCACGGGTTATATTATTGTAAAAAGTATTATTTATTATACTTTTCAAATGTATTATGCTTTGTTATTTTTGTATTTGTTCTTTTTCTATATAATGCATTTAAATTACATGATTTTGTGATATATAACGTTTTTCACTTTATGGAATAATTTTAAGATGCTTCTGCTGGAAATTGCATGATTTCACGGGTCCGCTTTTTCCTAATCTAAAAAGTTAATAAAATAATAAATAATATTCTACTCGGATCAAAGTCTTATATTTATATCAAAATAGGTCCCTAATAGATGTTAAATTACAAAATTAAATGTTCAATTATCAATCTGAAGAAGAATATCGTGATTCCTTTTAAACAAATGAGTCGAAGTTACCGTTCCAGCTTCTTCTTGTCAAAAAGGTAAAAATGAAGTAATTGATCGTCAGAGAATCATTAGCCAATTTATTCTATTGATTAGTAAATTGCCATGTTCACGAGGTTTAAATAAATTACAGTCCTCGACAGGCTACACAAATTTAAAAGCAAAACAATTCTTTAAAACTTAAAACAAAATATTCTTAAGTATAAGAAGGCCATTTTGCCAAACACATACTTTCGACACAGAGCACTATCACATATAGTTCTCTTTTATGTAATTATACAATAGTTGATTCTTGTCGTGATTATAATTATGTTTAAAAAATTTTGGTTTTAAGTATACATATGCAGGGTATTAATAAACAGGATATGATACATTAAGGCGTAGAGCGAAAAATTCTAAGACAAAAACCGTGATAAAATTTTTCGATCCGATTAGTAATCACTGAGTATTCATGGATCGAAAATTAGCCGGGCGGGCCAACCAGGAGAGAGCTACAGCAGCAGCCATACAGCGAGAAGAGCAAAGTGGAGCGAATTACATTTGCGTAGTAAGACTAAATCAGGAACACACGTAAATCCATGGTTAGTCCTAATAACTATCTGAAAGTCTCATTTGCAAAGTGCCTTTTAAATTTTCCATACATGGATATCAATTCTTTTAAATTTAAAATGATTGAGATACTTATTTGTTTTAATTATTAATAATAAAATGCAAAGTTATTCCTAATTTTTACGTGGCGCACAAAAATTAACAACTTAATTCGATAATAATTCCTTAATAAACAATGTAATTTGTAAACATTATTTAAAATATCGAGAAAAATAACGAAAACTAATTCGTTAATTAATTTTTACTTCCGTAAGCCTAAAATTCGATTATATGCCTCCTTTTCCGGAGCTAAAATCCTATTTTACACTCTGTATAAGAAATCGTGTTTACATTACGAGCATCGAATTTTAATTGAGAGTATTGATTGGGCAGTCCGCAGTAATCACTCTTAAGTTCTAATTTTACGTGTCTCTCTTATTGCTCATAATTTATAGTTTTCTCTTCCTACACCGACACGGCCAGAGTATGCAGATCGTTCTGAAAAAAAAATAATACACAATGAAGCCAAACACAGATTAAAACCACGATAGTAGTTTTGTACCCGCTATGGTGCGCCAAAACAAACCCCCACCAACTACTCCAACCGCCACTGTCAGAGGTGTCGAGGTTAAGATACACGTCATAGTGAGTGAATGAAAACGTACTCTCTCTCTCTCTCTCTCTCTCTCTCTCTCTCTCTCTCTCTCTCTCTCTCTCTCTCTCTCTCTCTCTCTCTCTCTCTCTTAGCATATATATGCTAGGGCTTCAATCGGACAAAGGAAAGGAGTTTGTCAGATCAGCAATGCAGGAATTGTTGAAAAACATGGAAATAAATTTTAGGGTTGTGCGGAGTCCTGATACAAAGGCAGCTGTTGTAGAGAGGTTCATAAGAACTATAAAAGAACGCGTGTGGCGTAAGTGTTTCTAGCTGTTTCCTCTAATCAATCCTGGCCAAAATTCGCTGACAAGCGTTAGCAATACTTTTTACTCTTGGTCACAATAGGTTCGATCGATGCATACTTACTGAGAACATCGATGACTGTGAGAAGATAGTTGTAGCCACCGTTGTAAGAGCTTATCGATCTCATGTCCATTAAGTAAGCTTCCTACACATCGTCAAAATTGCCAACATTATAGCATCTTCGAGGAAATCGATGTCGGACTTGCTTGTGTAAGTTGCAAGCATCTTGACCTTCGAGCCAATCAATCACATTTTCTCAAATGACATTTTTTGCATGTAGCGTGTAAAATCTTATCTGCACCGACGTAAGCAGTAGGCTGCGGGAGGCCACAATAAAACTGCTCAAGCATTCTACTTATTTTTTGTTTTTCCTATCCTTTAGAGATTTATTCTTCTTCTTCTTCTTCTTCTTTTCCGTCCTATCGCACGTCTTTATTGCTTTTTTGATAAAAGAAAAGAATTTTTCAAAAGTTATTTGACTAACCATGCCACAAGCTGTCATCATTGCAAAAGTTCGCTCATCGGGTGGTGTCTCCTGAGCAAGCGTACGTGAAAGAGCACGTTTGGCAAGTATACAATCAGCTTTTCGACGATTATTCTTTTTCTTGTTGCTGTGCGCTAGCTCGTGTTCCAGACAGGCATCGTCCAGAGGATTGATCCCCACCTCACCTCGTTCGAGTCGTTCTGTCAGTTTGGTGCACAGTTCACAAAATTTATCGCTGGGAACATGCATCTCAAACGGCAGCACATCAATCGAAAAGTCTAGAGCGCTATTCTTTTCCTCCTCTACAACTCTCGTCTTTTTTTTCTTCCCTTTTTTGTACTTGCCACTAAGCCGACGCCATGATTGAAAAATTTGTGGTGTTGGTATAACTTTCTTTCTCCTCTACGCTACAACTCGCTCACTGACACCGTCAGCTATCTGTTGCGAGTGAGAAGAAGATGCTGGCGAAACAGCCAATATATTCTTGAGGTATGAGCGCTTATCGGAGCGCAGCCGCACACTGACAATGGCCTCTTGGTGGAAGTTTTTTTCTAGCTCTCATAGCGTCATTCACCAAGTCGATAATGTTTGCACCCTCAACAGGGGAGCCATCTATCATCACGATTCCGTTACGATCCCACACTATAGTACCGGCTCTGCGGAAGTGCAACATAAGTCGTGTAGTATTAGCACGAAATGTTTGTAGAACGCTTTCGATGATATACTCGGCAGTTCTTTATCATCCGCCTCTTGTTGACGCTGCTCGTCGACGAAGCTGTCATCCATGCTCAGAAGAATCACATTGCCTTCGTTGTCCTCTGAGAATTTTCTTTTTGCCGAATCTTCCTCAGCGCCTCGAAAGTGAATATAGCATTCTAAAACCGGTTTATACTTTGACCACTTCTCCCTATCATCTTCGCAGACTGACGAGTTCAATATATCGTTCATTTCTGCATCCAGCCTGATAGTTATCGTGTCGAGTACAGACACGATAACTATACCCCCACCATTTGCGAGCGAGAGACGAATGCCATCCAAACTCTCTTGAGGTATGAGAATCATTTTTTTCGCATGATTCATTGCTGCTGCTGCTGCTACTTTGTCACGAGAGAAGCCAATATGGTGCCAACGAGAGGGTGAGTAAAGCAGGCAGGAATGCTTCCTATGTAAACTTTCGCCCGTATTAGCTAGTTTTCGTAGAACATAGGTGTCCTTACGTAATTTACTCTTGTGTGTTTTGGCGAGTGGCACATTACCGTGTAAGACGTTCAAAGCGCATTCGTAAATATGATGAATTAATTTTGAGTATGCATTGCGTAACAAGGTGTTTCGCTGCTGTCTATCGAGATGGTACAAGGTCCTTTCATCTTCTTCTGTGCCACGTATAGGAGGCGTATGCCGAGATAGCCAAACGGCCGAGAGGTGACGTCCCAGTATGCTTCGTGCAAAAATCGTAGATCTTCTGGGTTCAGTTGTCACAAAAGAAGTTGAAGTTTCTAAATAGCACGATATACTGCGCATTCAGCGTCATTTCACGCTGTGCTTTCCCCTGATAAAAGATATTCTGCGTGATAAATATGACACTAAGATTCTTATGATGGCTGCCTTTTGTAAAGAGATTAACAATAGCGCCGCCAGAGGATTCACGCATAAGATCGTCGATGATGAGCAGCTTGGGTCTTGGATCGCTCGCTCACTCGCTGGATTCTGGAATTCCTTCGTGGAATTCGATATTTTTACCAAGTTCCTTGTATCCGGGCTGCCACTCACTGTAGTAGAGAATTATGCGCTCGAAATGAGTGTGGCTCATGCGATCGCTATACTTTAAAATTTTTTTCACAAAACCCGATTTGCTACATCCTGTCGGACTGGCCCTATATACCCTCGTATTATTGGAGAAACTTCAAGTATTCGTCTTTAGCCTCGTCCATGATACAGTCTGGCGGATAGCCAAATGCCAGTGTTTTCTGCTTAAAAAACTCGTCAATGTAATTTGAAAATCCATAGCTTTTTAATTTCTTCGGGCACCCATGTTCCTCGCAGAATTTAGCCTTGTGCATTTTCGTGAAGACAATCATGTTGCAGCATTTCCTCGCAGCATGAACGACACAGCGAAAACAGCAATTTACCATGCATTCTAACAGGTAGGACTGGATGGTAGGACAAATTTCTCGGCTGTAGCATATCACATATAGTGAGGCTAAAAATACTAGACACGTCATTGATCCTACCCACGATTTTTTCACATTCTTGTGAACTATATACAGATGTGGACGACCGATTGGATATTTTCCAAGGGTATAGCGAGCACGCGTCGACGTACTTAATTTTTTCATTATCATCGCATTCGTACATTTTTACAGAATTGCCTGTGTTAACATTTTTTTTCTAAACACACGTGTGCACGTGGAAGCTATTGTCGTGCATTCGTCAAAAGGAACAACTTCGAATTTCATAAACGTTGCTCGAAAAGCTAAACACGCTGATCTCAATATCTTGACATCCTGCCTACAGTATTTATTTATCTCATCTTGAAAATTGAACAAATATCCACCATTTACTTACCCGCTGTGCCACTCTAAAATTTTCTCTCGATTCTTGGTACTCATAGAGTCAGGAGCGTACATATTTATAGGCGGTAGTGGATCAAAGTAAAATTGATTTTTCGGTGTATTAAATAAATGGGGAAAAGTAGCTTTTATAATTGCTGACAGTCCGTAAGCTTTCGGCAAACTGCTTAAAGGCTTATCAAATAATTCAGACTATTGATAAACTTTACATTTAAATATTCCATCAAAATAATCTTTGATCCATTCAAAATTATCTGCGTCTTCTCGCGATCATTGTGTTTCTCTACCAAATATTTAAAAATAAATTGACTGTCGAATCCTTGATAATTATGCGTGATGCATATCGTTTTTTCTTAAATTTTTACACTTAGCTAGAACTGAATTCATCAACTCTTTCACTGGATTGATATTAAATATATACCCTCTAATACCACAGTGTTCGCACCTATTGGATATATCTACACCGTCGGGGCACAGAGTACACACTTGCTGTACTACATATAAATTTGGTACGTGTCTTTTTTTCTTGTCCTCGCCAAGCACAGGTACAGATTGCTGTGTCTCGAAATCGTAAAATAAAAATAAGACGTTATGTTTCTTTGCAGCCTCTTTGAGCGGTTGCACGAAACAAAAATGACCCACTGGTGACTACTCCTTACAGATATTACAAAATGACACACTGCAAATATGTTTTTCTCCACGATTATTAATTCGTACAGTTGTGCAACATATTGGAAAAATTTTTATTTCTTCGCATACAGATAATGGATTCTTAACTGATCTGCTCCATAAATGATTTGCATAGCAATCATTGCCAAAAATATTTCGGGTACAACTTTGAGATTTTTTCAAAATTCTAGTTATATCACATACCGGACTTTGCAGACATTTGTAAAATCTGTTGGAGCATCTGTGACTCTCGACGTTATTATAGCTTTTGTTGCATGGTATGCAATATCCTTTAGTTCCAGCTGCAGCCACTAAGTTAAGTATCGGCTGATAATGTCTAGAAGCCTCGTAGTACATAATTTGCAGAACGTGTAGTATACTTTTGTAAGTGTCTATTACATATTTCTTTACATCGTAAATAGGTGCATCCCCACGTCTGAAATTCCTAAAAAGAGTACACATCTATGGCGATACCTTTCTGAGCGAGAGAAATCTGAAATCGGTAAATTTCGTCGCGCTCGCAGCCGGTCGCCTGTACACTGACCTATGTCAAATTAATGAAATACTGAGCGGCTTCCTTCTGCACTCGACTACTTTGTCTTTTGATTTGATTTCAATAGTTGTGTAACATACCCGATCGCAATTGTCCTATAACTGCATGAGCACAAACAGTAACTAGAGACCGCGGCAGTCAGAGAGCGTCATCGTTTCTTATAGATAAAATTGACTATTTTCGCACAGACTCTTCAGTTAAGCGCACACATCCACGACCTACTTTATTATTTGCTATGTTACATTTGATCTAAAACTAACCACTAAAAAAGTATTTATGTAAAGCGAATATGCATTGATTAATTATAGCTTTGATTTCTTTTCACACGTATATAAAGTGTAATTACTATGACGATGAAGTATACGACTAGAGGCAGGATTGGCTTGAAGATTGCGTTTTCTTATTTCATTCACCACAAGATCAAAAATTTGTTTATTTATAAAAAGACCAACTTAATACATGTAATCTGTACTATTGATATTGGTATGCATCAAGACATAATTTAGTCTTTGTAACAAAATCTCCGTCGATAATACTGTCAAGTTGCTGCGTTTTATTAAATTAAACAGCGAATGGACAATTTTGTCGCGAGCATAGCGATACAAAGTACACATTTAAGAATACCGAGCATGTGAATTTTTCACGATAAATCCATGGTTACTGAGATAGGCACTATGGGCAGTTCGAAGCAAAGTTGCTCTATTTATACTATCTCTCATTAGCACAAGGAGGGGATTTTGCAAAGAGTGTTTGAATTCAACCAAGAATTGTATACAAACCCTATATTTTGTATTCTTTGAAAAAAAACAGAGAGAGAGAGAGAGAGTCGAGCATTTGACTTTATTTCTTCAGTTTCAATCATGAACAAATTATTATTCGTATACCAGGAAAAATAATACGAATAAAGCTTCTAGTAAATTTAAGCTCATATAGCAGCCACGTGCTCTCTCCAACTCTAGAAGCCAAGAAATTCGACTTCCATTTCTCGAGTTTTAGATGGGTGCGAATCGTTTTAAAAACAGTTTTATTCTTGAGTAAGAAAGAGTAAAGCTACAGGAATGTGCAAGCCGTCTAAAAGAATTGCAGAGAAAAGCAATATATTATTCTCTTACTTATTTTCTCCTTGCGTTGTTTTTTAAAAGGCGACACGAGTCGTCAACGTCTCACATAGGATGTCACACATGCATCTTAAAATCTTTAATACAGACAGAAATAACAAGAGCACTATGTGTCTCAAGCATGCCTTTTGTATGAAATCATTTGCACATAGACAACTGTGGCGATCTCCGAGACACCCTATACTCTTTCGCTCTCTCTCTCTCCCGCACGCACGTGTAACTCTTTCTCTTTATTAAAAATGTTGATATTAGGCAAAAGTTGAAAAAATTTTACAAGTTACTTTTGAACACTCAGTCGTCGTTTGGTCTCCTTGCACTCGTTTGATCTCCTGGTTGTATAATTCAAAATTAATATATAATTATTGTACACACGAAGAAATCTTTTTTAAAAAAAGGGGGCAGGGAATTTCGAAATTTTGGTTATATCTCGAAAACGAAGCAATATACCGCAAAACGGTCAAGATTTTGGGGTGTATACTAAAGAGGGGACCTACTCAGCCTCAGCTTTCGACTAGGGCATGAAAAAAATTTTCATAAATGGGGGAGGAGGAAATTTCGAAATTTTGGTTATATCTCGAAAACCAAGCGAGAGAAAAAGAGAGAGATAGATATTTAGATAGATATTTTTTTATTTGCATACATATACAAAATTAATTGGTAATAATACATTGTTTTACAGAATATAAAAGACAATCTTCATTTTCACTATTCAATATATAATATTGTACTTATTTACTATCTATGATGTCGTATATGTTAAACTTAATGCAAAAATCAGTCTTAAACAAAATCAGTTAATATAAAAATCAGTCTTCAAAATATTTAACAGGTAATATCACATATCATCTTATCTTAAAATACAAACAAACAAGGTAAATCAAGAGGTCTATATCTATCGGTCAATTGTATTCTAAAATTTAAACATTCACTCATTACACACATGCACCCACTTACGCTAATAAATACACTCATATAATTAAAAACGATGGATAGGGGAGCAAACAAAATAAATTAACATAAAGAAAACCCATCCGTTTGTCCCTTGTGTGGGTGAAGTCTAAATATATTTAATGCACTGAGACCATAGGCCTCGTCTCTGGATGATTAGGGATCGAGCTCGAGGAGGTGTTTAAGGATCGCCGTCTTAAATCCGCGCAAAGATGGAAAGTTGCACAGATTTAGTGGGAGAGAGTTCCAATAGCGCGCACATTGGACCTGGAAAGATCTCATACCAGCTTCCGTGCGCACTCTTGGCACCGAGAGTTCTTGTGCATCGCCCCTGTTAGTGCATCTGGACTGGTGTTTACTGAAAAATGCCGCTAAATAACTTGATTCATTGAGTCGAAGGATTTTATACATAAGGATGGCGGCAAAATACATCTTTTATGTGTTGTTCAGTCTCTGTAATCGTATTTTCTGCTCGTCCGGCGCATTTACACACTACAACGCAGTAGTCAAGATGTGGTAAGACTAGAGCTTCAACCAGCCTTTTGTGTAAAGCCTCGGTGGTACATGCCCTTATAAACCGTAGGCTGAACAGAGCTTTATTGACTTTTTTAGTTATACAATCGACCTGCGGTTTTCCACGTTAATTTACTATCTAATGTAATACCGAGACTTACGACGATGTCGGAAAAGACACAAGCACTCCACCCCCCAAATCAACGTCTGGCAATCCCATTTTGATCAAATCATTAACGTATTGACAAGAACCAAATAAAATTGCTTTGGTCTTGCCAGCATTGAGACGAAAGGACAAGCGCTCGGCCCACATCGACAACAATCGTGCCGTATCAGACAAGTGAGCTATGCCCTCCAGAAGTTCACCCGCAGGAACTTGCAGGTAAATCTGGAGGTCATCGGCATATAGAATGTGCTTGACCGTCCCACGATCGAAGAGGTCTTTAAGCTCATTGATATAGAGACTGAAGAGCAAAGGCCCGAGGACCGAACCTACTGTGGCACACCTAAATTTGTCTCAACCCACGAAGAAGAACCATTTTTAGATAAAACGCGTTGAGTACGGCCTTGTGAATACGATTTAATCCACAGGAGTATGGACCTCGAGAACCCGAGATTGCGCAGTTTGCTCAACAGTCTCGAAGGAGAGATGATGTCGAATGCCTTGCTGAAGTTGAAGAGCAACAGCAAGGTAATCATCCTTCGATCAATGCCTATACGAATGTCGTCAGTCAATGTAAGCAAGGCTGTCTGAGTACTGTGATGTTATCTAAACCTTGCCTGAAAAGGATCGAGAATGCCGGTGCTGAAGAGATAGCTGGTAATTGGAGAGTGAGCAATCTTCTCGAGCACCTTAGAAAGAAAACATAGTAGGGCGATGGGACGAAAGTCCGAAACTGAGGATGGAGCAGAAATATTTTTTAAGCTACTACGTGTGCCCTCCTCCAGGTACCCGAAAAGACCCCCTGAGCAAAGGAGGAGTTGAATAAACGAACTATATAATTCCCCAACACTGGCAGGCACTTCACTACGACACTCTGCGGTATGTCATCCGCACCCCTCGCCTGTGATGAAAAATGAGATGTGGCGAGAACTACATCTAGGAATGAAACGGGTCGAAAAATCGACCAATCGCAGCAACACAAAAACTCATTGAGCTCAGTCGAGTTTATGTTACTGTAGCTTCGAAAGCTGAAAGTCTCTTAAGAGGAGACACAACGTGAATATCAATGGTAGCGTCAATGATATTGTGACTGCTGCGAAAAGGAGCCAAACTGTTCCCACAGTCGAGTACCATATCGTTATCGTCTACAAGCATTACGTCAATCCATGTATGAGATGTATTAGTATGATGCGTCGGGCCGTGCTGGATGATCTGAATCACCAGTAGTCGTTAACAGATCTGCATTCAGATCTCTCATAATCATCTTGTGGATGTAGTTACCACTAAGGTCTCTCAGAGAATAGAGGAAATCAGGATCACTATTAAAAGCTATTTTAGGTGGGCGATAAATAACGCCCACAAGAATTGTTGACGTGTAGCCCTTTTGAACCTCACAAAAAATAAATTCAGGAATACCTGGTTTACGCGGTCCTGTGCTGCTGAATTTTCCAAGTACTTTAACCTT
Organism: Megastigmus stigmatizans; assembly: GCA_900490015.1. Classification (NCBI taxonomy): domain Eukaryota; kingdom Metazoa; phylum Arthropoda; class Insecta; order Hymenoptera; family Megastigmidae; genus Megastigmus; species Megastigmus stigmatizans. Next base: position 30,836 of record UELV01182045.1, read on the forward strand.
GTAATCATTACGAGTATAAAGGACAACACCACCACCATTTACGTTTCGATCTTGACACAAAACACTAAACCCATCGATCTGAATGAGTCTATCATCGACGACTGGGCCTAGCCACGATTGAGAAGCAGAGCGACCATCCCTTCACGGTATGCATCGGCAATAGCACGCAGCTCAGCAGCGAAGGTGAATACATGAGCGCGTTCACCGCCCCCCCTTCTCCTAACCAAGAATCTGCCACCACTGTGCCAGCTGTACTTAAAACCAAGCCTTAAAGCTAACTGCTTTAGGGTCAATTCCCTGAAATCTTCTGGGTGCAATAATTCATTGATAAAATCTTTTCTATCTGGGAAGTACGTAGCAGACTCGGAGCCAAGCGGAGTAGCTTTGACATTTCCTGTAGTTAGATAGTTATTAGAATAATCGCGCTTAGCTCTAAGGAAATCATTTACGCGCTTTCTACTGGCGAGGCGAACCACACAAGACGGCGGTCGCCTCGTTCTCGACACCGTGCCATTCAGTGACTCCTCCTTCCGCCCCCCGCTCGCACCCTGAGGATGCAGGACACGAGCACCGGAAACTTCCTCCCTATCAAGTGCAGGAAGGACAGTGCTGAGTACTGCGAATGCCGCATCTTGCAGATTTGCAGCAGAGGATGTGTCATCAGTAATTCCATTTATAAGTAATTCGCAGCACTCATCACTCGCCACAGCTCTCACGGCGTGAGTGGCAGGACAATATAGATTTTATTCCGGAGCCTAAGGAGACCTGTGGTGCGTTATTAAGATTTTCATTTTCATTTTCGTCATTATTAATTAAATTCTTATTATTATTATTTATTGACTGCTTACTCAAGAGAGAATGAAAATTTGCAGCATGAACTTGATATGTAGAGACTTTCGATCAACAAAAGTTGGATAGAATAAAGAATAAATTTTGAAGGCGAATGTTGTTCCATTGCTCGCATGAGTTTCAGTTTCCTCCAGTTATACTAACTTGTCTAATGTGTGCACCTTATTTAAAAATGATATTAACTTAGAAACTAAGCGTATCTTTGAGAATTGGCGCTTATCTGTGACGCGTAAAATCTCGTGTGTGCAAAGGCCTATTTTGCACACGTATGCGTGCGCAAAATCGAACTTTGCGTCGGACTTTGCAAAAAGTAAATTGAAACTTGTTAAAGCGCCGACACAAAAAAGGTATGATAAGTATGCATTTTAACAAATTACGATTTTCTGTGTGTATCTTTCTTAGCTAATCATCTACGAATACAATTTCCCTTTTAATCAACACATGCTCCGCCCGACCTTGACACGGCCTCGGCAGACGCCGAGATCACAGCGCAAAGAGAATACGAAGGAGAGAGTGAGATAAGCCAAGTGCACTCGCGTACGATCCTTGGCAAAGCTATGGTTACAGATAACAGGATATCTAACGGGAAAGAAGAAAGCAAACCAATCGCATCCACTAAAGAACTTGAGCCTTATCGTGTGTAAAATGCACTCCCGCCGCGTAAAAAACCTCCATAGGCAATTAACAACGACAAGGAACCGCCACCTTCATTAAATTCATCGAAAACCAAATATCACCCCTTTAGATTCAGAGTAAATTTAGCCTATCTATTTACAGAAGATAAATATATCATCACAGAAATTTTGGAAGCAGCGATAGACCGACAATACATTAATTTAGAGGAACTGAAAAGTTCTATCAATACAGTAGGTGAAATAAAACTTTCAGAAGTTAATGAGGTACACATCTTATAAGTAACAATAAAAAAACACATAGACGACAAAGTGCTCGGTGCAAATTTCAAAAGGTGTTTAAAAGTCATAAAACAGATAATAATTTTTAACAAAATAAAAATCATAGCTACTAGTGGCAGTTCTTTTAGAAAATAATTTACTAATTGCAGTAGAACAGTGTTTTAAATTAATCATGGAAAACCATGAAGCGGCCATTGGCGGACACCGAGATATAAACAGAACTTACTTAAAATTAGCAAAGGATTTTTACTGGAGAAACATGCTCCCAGATGTGCGACGGTTTGTCCTTGGCTGCAAAATCTGTAAAGAAGAAATGTTTGTTCGAGTAAAAACCCGACTGTCGCTAGTGATTTCCGATACACCCTCACATTCATTTGACCAAATCTCTTTAGACTTGTATGGGCCACTTATAGAAATGAGCATTGGGAACAAATATGGATTAACAGTACAGGACTGGCTGTCAAAATGTATGATCTTAGTACCAATGAAATGGGCAAACGCACAAGAAGTCGCGCGCTGTCTCACGGACCAAGGGACTCATTTCCAGAACAGAGTACTAAATGAATTCGCTAGACTTTTCAGAATCAATAAATACAGTACAACAGTCTATCACCCACAAAGCAATGGCGCGATAGAGAGGATGCACCATACGTTGACGGAAAACATAAAAGCATAGGTCAACGAGAAAGCAGAATGGGATATATGACTTTACCTCTGCATGCACGCATATAACTACATGGAGCACGAAAGCACAGGGTATTCGTCTCATGAACACCGTCGAGCTTTTCGCCCCGGAAAAAAACAATCACGTATAACGAGTATATAACAGACGTATCAAGCTCTTGCAGCATTATTACGACAGAAAACTCAACACGAAACCCTTCTGCATAGAAGAAATGGTTTATCTGTTAAAAGAACCACAGAAAGGGAAGCATAACGTAGAATACAAAGGTCTTTTCGAAATAATGGATATTGATTATGAAAATCACAATTTGAAATTGTAGAAAGACGGAAAGATAAAAGTCTGACATCTAAACAAAATTAAGAGAGCGGTAGGGCTTCTGGAACTGACAAATGAAAAAATACATTAAGACCGAGACAAGGAAATGGGAATTTTTTCTTGGGAAAGGGCAAAAGAGTATAAGCCTATGCCAGAAAAAGCAAGTCTACTCAAAAAGAAAAGCAAAAGAAAACGTTTATCGGAAGAAAAAAAAATCTTTTTCCTAAATTAATCCATCTAAGATAGCAGATCCCCGGGAGATCCTCCAGATAATATCAGAAATAAAAATTATAAGTGTCACCCCAAAAACAAATTTAAATTTGTGATATGTGTAATATGTGAAGACATATATCACCCAAGTGATTTTACAAAATTAAATGATTTTGAAATAATAAGTAATGTGCTAGGAATATTTCCGAATCCCAAGTGTCCGAAACTGACCTAAAATCCAGAAGTACGCGTGCTAAATCAAGAGGCATGCAAGATTATTGCCCATATGAAAGCAGAAGGGTTGAGGTTAAAGAAATAATCGGCAAAACACTATCTTTACTTGTGGAACTTTTTTATTCACAAAGAAAGGGCTTAGGAACTTCAGATGCGCAAGGCGTTATAATCGGCGTTCTCACAAGCAGTGATAGTCCTACCGAGAGTCACAAAAGGAGAAAGGTCTCAAACGTATGAAGACGACGCTGATTGGTCGGCGCTCGCATACATACAGTATCTCATACTATTCCCTTCACTCCCTCTCAAGCTCAGAGTCGTTATTTATTTCTAGGGTTGATCTCGCATAGATTTTCTGTCTTCAAATCTCGTTCACCAATCGCTCGGCACATTCCAAGTCTGCTCGTCATTTTCTAAATACGTACATAAATATTGTGAAAAGTCGTACATATTGAATATCTCTAGGCTTAATTTTTTATGCAATAGTAAAGCAAGAGCTTTAGTAAAAGTACCAGTTATCTGATCTTTAGATTTAATCCACTGATTGTCCATATAATTTTTTTCACACATTCTTTTACATAGTGTTCTTTTCGCTCAACCGTATGTCTCAGTCTATTACTTCCACTTGTTTTAGCACAAGCCAAAGCTGACATATTACCACAATGCAATCGCAATGGGTACAAACTATTCTTAAGAGTGAATTCAATAGAGTTATGCAGCGACATCAATTCCTGACAAGTTTCGGTCATCGCTACGTATTCAGCCTGACATATCGAAAGGACTACGCTCTGTTGGACATGTGTGCGCCAAGCTACAGAATCCCCGAACAATTTAATGACGTAACCGCACGTTGTTTTCGAATCTTTACAGTCAGTCAGACTGTCGTCTGAGTATGCATACAGTTCATTAGTTTTCGCTGTGAATGTGAGTTTATAGTGCCTGGTCCCAGACAGTAATGGAAACACTTGTTTTACTATTTGCCATTCTAGTTTTGTGGGACAAACGTGGTGCCTGCTTAGTACATTAACCACGTATGATATATCAGGTCGTGTTCAATTCGCTAGATATAACAACGAACCTACAGCTTCCCTATATTGTCGATTCGGCGTGAATTCTTTCTCATCCTCAAGTTCTTATCGATTTTTGTGGTCTTTATTAGCAACTTGACTTATCAACATGGATGTGGTAACAGAATTGGTTTTATCAAAGCCAAATTTTCCCAGCATATTAACAATGAACTTCTCCTGACTAAGTTTTGACACCTGATTTTCAATTTCTCTCTCAATCTTAATCTCAAAGAATTCTTTCGTTTCACCTAAATCTTTGACCTTGAATCTTTGTTCTAATTCTTCTCTTAACTGTTCGAATTCTTCTTGACTGGTTCCACAAACTAGAATATCATCTACGTACAGCAATACTACAATTATTCCACCTTTCGTATATTTGTGAAATAGGCACGGGTTAATATCATGAGTTTTGTACTTATCTCTATCTTTATACTTGTAAATTTGTCGTTCCACCTTTTAGAGCTTATCTTAAACCCATACGATGATTTCTGAAGTTTTGAAACCAAAGCTTTTCGAGACTCAACAGTTACATTTACTCCTTTCGGAATTTACATATATTTATCTTCAGTTAAGTTTTCGTACAAGAATGCTGTTTCAACATCAAGTTGTATCAATTCCAAGGACATTTTATTACCAATCGCCAAGAAAGATCTAAGCGGGATCGATGGAGAACGCAATGTGTTCCAAGCTAACCGCGAGGAAATGCAAAATTGTTGTATATTCTCACGAGTTCGTTGCTGTTTGTAATAAGCGAGCAATTTTTCGAGAGAGCCTTGAGGTAGGAAGGAGAAAAATATCAAAGTGATTTCAATAAAATGAAGGTTTATTGATCGGAGAGAGCAGGTATAAGAGGGCGTGATTAGTCGGAATTCAGCCGTGTTTATATACTCTTCTCGGCTCGATTTCAACTTCCCTCTCTCATTGGTTCCTCGTACGTGTGAGAAGCTCCTGAATGCATGCGCTTGATTATCGCGAATCTCTCTCACTGCTTGCTGGTGTGAACGCGTACGTGTGTCCGTGCTTTTGATTCGCACATCTGACGCTCGCATTTCTTCTCCCTCGCTCGAATTTTATTATTTTGTAACAGGGTATTTTGGGTGAATACTGTACGACAAGTACTCACCCCGGGGCGTACCGAGCACGCCCGATGGCAACTCACACCACGAGTTGCCGCGGCCTGTTGCAACGTGAGAGCTCCGTGCTCTCACTTTTCTCTCGGTGTGTCTATGTGTGCGTGTGCACTCTCACACCTGCACCGCCGGCTCTCTTTGCCGGGCTCGGCTGCTCAGCTTCTGACTTGCAACAATCGGTTGCTAGTCCCGCGGAGAATGGCGGTATCTGGGGCTCGGACACAATAAGTGAATTGTAATAGAAGTATGCGAGTCAGCGTATAATATATGAAAGAGAAGACGGTTATTCCTCTACAAAATATAATTACAATTACCCAGCGATGGGTTAGTGTGTGCGCGCCGGCCGACGCCGTCGAACGGGTACACTTCAATTCAAATTCAAACGAACCAAAGTCGAATTGGATAAAACGGCAAACGTACCGAACGTTCGAATATTTCCGTTTAGAATACAATATTCCGGTGAATATTATATTCCGCCTGCCGCGTGTATAGCTCGGCTATACCCAAAGACTTACTTTGTCTCTGAAGTAAACACGCCGGTGCGTGTTTACTCGCGCGACCTATACGATGTATACAGTGCAGTGCCGGTGCACAGAAACTGTCAACCCAACCGAGCGAGTATGAGAGAGAGAGAGACAG
>UELV01182049.1:0-11089 GCA_900490015.1 Megastigmus stigmatizans
ACGTAGATTATATGCCATCTATATATTGTGCAAAAAATACATGTAAACGCTTCACAGAATAAAATCTTCAGACTAAAAATTTAATACTTACGTTTTGAAAAGATATTATAACTTAGTAGAAGATAAAAAAAAAATCGATTTTTTAACTTTCAATAATACACTTTAGTCACACTGGGTGAATTTCACCCAGCGATTTTTGAGGGTCTACTCTGGACAAATGTCAGACGCACAATGAAGGCTCCCAAGCCACGCTAACTGCACAAAGGTATAGAGGGTACCTCAGACTAACAGTAGATGACGCCTCAAGGGTATTTTCAAAGACTAAGCTACTGTCTGAGGAGTTAATAATATTTTTGTTTGGGTGAATTTCACCCACGGTGACCGATTAGGGTTAAATGAATAAGTTTTACAGCATTACGGCTCAAGATTTAAGCCGAAATTAAATAAATTAAAACTAGATGATAATTTAAATAAATTGAAACTAGAGGATAAGTTCATCAAGAGAATAGTTATAATAAAATAAACAAAAAACATTTTTGATAAATTAATTCAGAATATTTGTATTTTAATCAATCAAAGAAAATTGACAACTTTTATAAAACAAATCAAGAAAATAAGCTTGATATATTAATTCAAAAACAATTACAGTTAAAAAATGTAAATCAGTCCAAATACGCAAAATTTATTCTATCGGCCCCTAACCGACCTTGACTTTTCCTAACACAGTACATATGCGACAGGCCAAAAGTCGTAACATTTATAGAACCAACTGTGAAAATAGATATTACCAAAAGGATCAAATTCGAATACAGATATGATCAAGCGAAGCAATAATATAAATTATTCCTAAATAATTAAATAAATTTAAATTGCTCACTAGATGTTTACACAAAAAGGACATCAGAAGGATATCATCAAACTGGTAAAATAGATATTTATATGAAAAAACGAAACAATATTATTAATAAATCGGTAAGAATGACAATTGAAAATAAATCAGCCGATAATTATAAATAAATATCAATAAATTAATCAACCAACTTAAACGTATTAAACTATATACGTTAAATAAGCCGAAAGCAAAATGGAGTTAAAAAAAATACGGATATATAGCAGTAGTAAGTGGACTGGTATGGGGAGTCATAACAAACGGCGGCCATCTTGAATTAGGTCAAGGCCATTACCCTAATCTTAAGTGTTTGTTTATATAAACATACAGTAGCTAATGGGTTGTTTATATAAACTAGTACTTAAGATAAAATTAATTAGTTTTTATTTACATAAACAGTAGTTGCAGGGATTCTGTATACAAAAAAGTCATAGACCCGGTGCCTCAGAGTTGCGCGACCTTTTTTTCAGCATAATAGATGTGGATATCCTCAAGTATTTTTCAATGTAAGTATGTGTTTATGACCCAGCTTGTATGTCTCAATGGGCAGGTCTGTTGTGAAAGAGGCCGGTGACCTATACTTGGCCGACCTTTTTTTTTTACGTAACAGATGTGACCATCTACTCCATAACAGTCCTTTAACATGGTGCGAGACATTAGGTCGATGGCGGCCATTTTGAAAAAGGGTTAGAGTGTCAGGCTACTCTAATTTTAAGTGTTTATTTATATAAACATACAGTAGCTTAATGGAGTGTTTATATGAACAAGTACTTAAGATAAAACTAATTAATTTTTTATTTATATAAACAGTAGCTGTAGGGATTCTGTATACAAAGACGTTATAGACTCAGAGTTGTACGACATTTCAGCATAACAGATCTTCAAGTATTTTTCAAAGTAAGTATGTGTTTATGGCCTAGATGATGTGCCCCAGGCCCTGTTGTGAGAGAGGTTAATGACCTGTATTTCTGAGACCTTTTTTTTACTACTCTAAAACAGACGTTTACTAGGCTAATGTTTTCATCAAATATATCGATGCTCCAAGACGCGTCTCCTTACGCCGATCATAAAAATAATCCATCAATGGTTCTAACCTTTTCTTACAGTTTTTAAAACAACAGCGCAAAAGATCGTAGACGTTGAAAAAATTTGAGCTCTTGAAATTATCTTGTAGTACGTATATTAAAATTTTCACCATTAAAAAAGCACATACTCTGTAGCACATGGCTGCATTGACTGTGTATTTGAGTTTTTCTAGCCACGAGGTTCATAAATATAATCCGTCAATGCCCTAGGATAAGATTTAAAAGAGGAACACATTGATGTGAAATAAGAACCCTCGATAGTACGTTGTACTGTGCGAGAAAACGTATTTTTCAAACACATGCTCTGAGCACAAGCATCGATTGTGTATTCAAGTTTTCTAGCTATAGAGGTCGTAAAAATTATCCTACCCTGTGTTAAGCTTTTTTTTTATAAAGGAATACGTTTATGTGTAAAAAGAACCTATACGGTAGTTCCTGTAGTATACGGTAGTCCTGTAGTGCGAAACATACGAGACACGTATTTAAAATTTTACCCATTTGAGAATGGTTTGCTTACGCATTGATTAGGGACCATTATATCTACAGACGTCTGTGAACGATACAATCTAAGATTGTAAAACAAAGGCTCTGTTCATATATTGAAGGGAAACAGTTTTCTGCTCCAGCACTCATAAATATCTTATACACGTAATTGTATGTATGTAATACAGGGCAAATGTGACGACAAGTGTGTCAAACCTTACAGACTAGGTCATAAACAGTCATTGGAGTTTATAACTGAGAAAAATACTAGTAAACATATACAAATCTTATTTTTTTCTGATAACTTCTTGGTCTGTATTGTAAATCTTTCGACTGAAGTGGAAAAATATCTTGAGATTCATATGTTTAAAATCCTAAAAGAAAATTCGGTTGTTTTTTTATTAACATTGTATTACAACACGTACAGAAAAATATTGGAGTGAGAAAAGATGATTTTTCATAGCCATACATGGGCCTTGCAGGGTATATAAAGGGACATATTTCCGTAAAAAAGTCAGTTACGATACGAAACGTCCAAGGAGCAATGTCGATTGTCGGTATGTATAACGTGGCAGAAGATTCTTTTAAGAGAATTATTTGTCGCGTAACATTGCGATTAGCGCACGATGATCCGGGGGTAGCGCGGAAGTGCAACAGGCATTGGCGTGATCGCCTATAGGTACTTTAGTGCCCAGAGCTGAAACGAGAGTTTCGATTTCTACTTAGTTGTTGTTCAGGTTCTAGAAAAATAAATTTTTTCTTCACAAAAATTTTTAAAAGTTCTAACGTTTTCGTGAAGACGGCTGTAGAGTTTCTGCAAGAGCGCGGACTGGAAAATGTGCCAGCGGCTGCTGTACTGGTAAGATGCTACGAGGAACATTGTGGTAAGTAAAAATATTTTTTCTTGAAAATATAATTAAAATAAAGCATTATGTAATTCTTTAATAAAAAAACTTTTTTTCATATAGCTGTTGAAAGTCTGATGGCAATAAAAGTACTTTCTTGCTTAGTGGGCCAAAAGTATCACATTCTCTCCCGTGGTCGGTTTGAGACAATGGCACTTTTGTCCTCGCTAGGCAAAAAAAAATAGTATACACTACTTGGGAGGAAACTTGGACAGCCTCGTGCTCGTCTTCGGTTCGGGTGTCAATTTACCCTAGTTCTGGGCCGTTTTTTCCTCCTTAGTGGCGTAATATACTAAAAAATATTTATTACAGGAATGAAATTGTAATAGTTTTATTTTTTATTTTCAGTTTTGTCTATAGATGAGGAGGATAGCATCGAGGCCGTTCCTGCACCGGAAAATATACCTGCGTCAGAAAATATACATGCGCCGGAAAATATATCTGTTCCTGATGCAGTGCCGCAATTTTCAGAAAGGGTTGACGATATGGTCGCAAGGATTAAAAAATTTCTAGAACGCTACAATCCGGAAACTGCACATGTACAACAGATCCCGATGGGAGGAGGGACAAAGCCAAGAGGTCAAAGGATGGATATTCTTGAGAACTTTTTCACGAGGCCCCAGAGCGAAACGGAAATCGCCTTTTTTTACAATCGACCGAGTGAGCAGGAAAACTACGATCATTTTGACCAGCACAGCCGAAGGGATCAGCAAATTAACGAACGTAAGTAATAAATATTCTTAATATTTTTTCTATCTCTTACCAATATTCGAGTTTTTACTTTTTTATTTATTTATTTATTTATTTATTTATTTCATTATTTATTTACTTATTTATTTATTTATTTTTTTCTTAAAGTTTTTCACCGAGCATCGGAGTATCTTGCAAAAGCTCTGCCCACGTTTATTGCAGAGGTACAAAGAGTTGTACCTGTTCGCAGCGCTCAGAAATTAAGATGGTTTTACGACCTAATTTTCGACAATAATACAATTTTCAATGCTCTCTATAGAGGAATTAAAAGATGTGTTAGAGCGCGTGATAAAAAGCTTTACGTGGCCATCTGAAGAATAGTTTAATGTTAAGTTACTATTAATTAAGTTTATATTTGTTAATAAGATTTTTTGTTCTTAAGACTTGTGGCTTTTAATTAGTAGTTAGTTCAAAGTAATCATTCTTTTCAAATCGACGATACTTTTATCTTAACTGTAAAAATTGTAAATGTACCTGCCGGTCAGGGATTTCGAAAAAAAAGCTTTAACAGTAAATTCTATAGGTCAGCGCTCTGTATTAACCATCAAAAACAATGACAATAAATGTCTGCCGCGAGCATTGGTGGTCGGAGAAGAGTACCTGCGAGGGAAAAACTCTGAATCTCTCGAATCTCGAGAGATTTGGAGTCAGATTATAGTCGTAAATATTGCAAAAGAATCGCGCAGATCTCTTGATACTTGCTGCAAGTGCCCAAATTCCGGAGAGAGGTTGTGTTTTTTTTTAAATAGATTTATTTCAAAAATACTGCGCCCAGCGTATAGTCGGGGAGCCAGGTACAGTTTCGTAGCCTCTTGGAGGTCCACTAGTGCACCATGGTTTTTCTTACGTATTTTGATCTGCTGAATCCAAATTTTTTAGGTGCATTGCTGAAAAATGCCTAGGTTAATTGTTATTAACAATTTTATAAACAAATTAGAAAATGTCGTTTTTTCGTCTCAAAAAATATTTTTTTATATTTTCCGAAGGATTCTACCCCTAAAAAGTATAGTTATAAGTTGTTTTTGCATGCATAGTTACTGAGAAAAAATTCCCAAAGTTCCAGAAAAGGCAAAACAGTGTTTTGCCAAACTTTGACACCTTATTACTTAGAGACCATTAAAGTAATTTTGACCTAGTATTGCTCAAATTATTCGTCTAATGTAGTTCTACAAGAGTATATCAATTGGGGTTCATGAATTTAAGGTTGTTATTTAACAACGAACTTTGTCCGTAGCGCAATTCGTTCCGCTTGCGGTGTGCATCCAGCGCATTGTGCATCTTGTGCGGCGCGCATCTTTTAAATGTACTAGCTTACCAATTAATACATCATTAATCTTTAACCTTTTAATAATATTGAACACAATTTTGCTGAAAATGTAAATGATTACACTTTTATTTAAACATTATAATACTTTATAAAAGTTTAATATTATTAGACATTAAAATAATCAAAGTTAATAATTTGTTTTAACATTAACAAACAATTAATATATTTTTTCTATTTTTTATTATTTTTAAAACATAAATATTGTTTTTTTTTTAAATACTATATCAATTTCGAAGTTTGTATTTCGCGCTTAAATGCACACTGCGCGAGCGCGAACGAGCGATGTGCTTTTGTTTAACGCGTTCCAGCTTGTTTATAACAAGTGAAATCAACGCAGCTATAAGTGGGAAGAACGTGCTCATTTGCAGTCGTGTCTTCGCGAGTTAATTAACAACGTGTCAAAAAATGAGTGAGCTTATGAATATAAAGTTATGTATAATTTGTCAGAAAACCCGTTCGAAAAATCCTGTCTCCAGTACTGAAAATGGTAGAATGCGTATTAAATTTGCTGCAAATTTGCGCCGTGATGTGGTTTACGATCGATTGCAGTTACTATCAGTGGATGGTAAGAAATATCATGGATTGATTGTCTTTACTGCAATTGCACTAAAAATATTTGCATATGATTAAATTTAAATGTATTAAGAAATATTGCAAAAACATTGTATTCTTTTTTTAATTTGAGTAATTTATTTTAATTATTTAGTTGTTATTAATAGTTTGGTAGATATTGTATATATAATCGCAGAAATTATTTGAATTTTTTTTACAATTTTTAGATATATTCAGTTACCATTTAAATAATTGTTATAAAAATTATACCTATAAGAAGTATCTGGATAAATTAGAATCGGTGCAGTCAAAAGAATCGAGTAGTAAAGATGATGACATTCAAAAGAATAATACTGATAGTAAAGAGCCTGAAACTTCCGAAGATAATCGTAAATCACAAAGATTATCGCAAAAAGATAAAATAAATGTAGATTGTGTAATTTGCGGAAGTGTAACAAAGAACAATATTTCGATTCTATATAAAATTAGGGAAATACAGAAAGCAAAAAATTTATTTGATGCAACTCGATTTTTTCACGATGAAGTGTTCACGAGGACGTCTATATTAAATGATGCTGAAGCTTTTTTAGCGTCAGAACTAAAATATCATAAGATATGCATGCGATCGTATGAAAAAAAGTATGAACGATCAAAAAATAAAATTAACGTTACGTATGAGCCGCAAGATAATTTTAATAGTTCAGCTAATAAATCTTTAGAAATAAATAGTGCTATTCTGGATGTTATTAAATCTATTGAATCTAGGATCAATTTAGGTGAAATATTTTCTTTAAATGATCTGTCCAGTCTTATCATTGACAAATATGGTTCGGATTTTACAGTTAAAAATTCAAAAATTAAATCATATTTAATAGATTACTATAATGAGAAAATTTGCTTTATGTATCCGAAACAAAAGTCGAGATCGCAACTTTTTTGTTGTATTGATAATAAACAACTTTTACAAGATTCTTACAATAAAAATTGCATCACTGAATGCGCGAGCATCTTAAGAGATTCTTTAAAAGAACAAGATTTTGAATTGGAAGATAAATTTTGCGATGAAAATGACTTAAAATTATCATGGGAAAATATGTGTATTCCACAACCCTTTTTATCGTTCTTCTCAAAACTTTTTAATATTGATGAAAATGAAATAATGGAAAAACGAATGGATTCCAACTTGACCAGTACATCAAACCTCACAAAAAATATAAAGCTGCTTCGCGTAAAAAGTATATTTCAAGCAATGTATTTCGTACAACACGCTGGTTTAAAAAAAACGCCGCAGCACACTCTAGTTGGTTTGTTTGTGCATAATACTACAAAAAGCAAAAATATAATCACGATTTTAAATCGATTAGGATTTTCAATATCCTACGATGAAATCTTGCGAATCCGGACTCGATTAGCCAACTATGCTATAAATTGCTGTGAAAGCTACGTACCTTTACCCAGTCACTTCGACTCAAGTTCTTATGTGACAGCAGCGTTTGATAACTTCGATCATAACGAAGCAACCATTTCAGGAATGAACGCAACTCACGATACAGTGGCAGTGATTTTTCAGGATTTAAACGAAACAAACCATAAAAAGAAGCCTAAAGTATCTGAAGTCCCTATAGATATACGTGCGCGGTCCTTGACAAATATATTAAAATGCCAAGAGATTAAAACTTTTAATAAAACAAGTAAAGATATTATTCTTCCTCCACATTATAAAATTAATATTGAAAATCGATCTTTATCAGTAGAAGCTTTCGAAAAGAATTTACATGTGAATGACTTTGCATGGTTTATTTCAAGAATGAAGATAAGTGAAAATACGATATCAGTGAATACAACAAATCAAGAGACACCTTCATGGAGCCCTTTTAATTCTGCAGTAACTACTGATAATCGAATCAAGCAGCAAATTGGGTATCTGCCACTTATTCCTGCTCCTGTAACCGAATACGATACTGTATATACAGCTTTATGTAATTTTAAGGATATTTTAAGTCAGTTAGATCAAAAATTTTTACCTGTAACATGCGATGAAGGAGTCTATAGAATAGCAAGAAAAATTTTGTTACAAAATGAAACAGAATTTGAAAACATTGTTTTATGCCTTGGCAATTTTCACATGATAAAAGTTGCAATGAGTTGTATTGGTAAATACCTAAAATATAGTGGCATAAAAAACATTTTTATTGAAACCGGCTTATTCGGAATTTGTGTTACGGATCAAATACTTGACGGGACCAATTATGCTAGATGTGTGAAAGCATTCACTTACTTAGCAGAAGTCTTAAGAAGATTGCAGATTAAAGAGTTCTTTACAAAGTCAAGATTAGAAAAATATGAAGATCAGCTTGTTACTATTCTATTGTTACAGGAAAGTTTTAATGCAGAAAATTTTGACGAGTGTAAACTTATATTAAAGCAATTCAAGGATAGCTGTTCGAAATTATTAAATGAGTTTTATAATTTTATTTCATTAAGGTGTAAAGAATCTGAACTGTTTCATTATTGGAATAATGTTTTAGTTGTGATAAGTTTAATGTTTGATTTAATATGCGCTGATCGCACAGGCAACTGGTATTTACATTTAAAAACAGTCGAGAAATTACTACCGATTTTTCAAATCATGGATCGAGTTAATTATGCAAGATATGGCTCAATTTATTTGGAAGATATGATCATGCTGGAAAAAAGGGCCCCAGAAGTGTGGGCACAATTTTTAAAGGGTCGTTTTACAGTGAAAAGATCTGATGTATCATTCACATCTGTTGCTACTGACCAATGGCTTGAGCAAACGATCAATTTGACATCAAAAAGCACAGCAGGAATAATAGGTTCGACTAAAAAAAAAGAAACTGTTGCTCTTTGGGATATTACATATCACGAGTTATTGGCGGTATCTAATTATTGCAAAGAAATAACATATTATAATCATGAAAATGAATTTCAAATACATCACGAATTTTCAAATGCAGCTACCAAAAACTCTGAGAATGCTGACAATAAAATTTTAAATTATTTTGAAAATAAAAAAATTAATCCTTTCATGACCGGTGCACAATCGTTAAGAAATATTATTACAGAAGAGCTCACACTTCCTGCTGTAACAAAGGAACTTTTAAATTTGTTTGAGAAAGGTACGGAAATGTATGAAAATTTTAGAAAGGAAAGATTCATAGAAAAGAGAAAATCGCTTTCAGCACTAATTAAGAGAAATAATCTTCCAAATTTTAAAACTGTTCCCAAATCTGGAAATTCGCAGCCAACAAACAAGAAGAAAAAAATACACATTAGCGAGACCCAACGTATAGTTGCACTAGCAAATAAGCGTCACTACCCTTTAGATAAGCTCTTGACATATGATTTAACGTATGAAAATCAATTATTTGATACAGATGGTTCTTTTAAAAAAGAGAAAAATAAAAGTTTGTTGATTCGCGAATTAGAAAAAAATGTAGTTAGTAGTGCAACACATATAATGAATGACAGTATTGAAACGTGTTTAATTATTGACGTTATGTTAGTCTTAAGAAAAATTTCATGGAAAGGTATGGAAACTTTCAATGATCTCGCTATTGTTTTTTGTAAATTTGTAGAGCAAAACGCAGCTTTACAAAATACGAAAAGAATAGATTTTATTTTTGATTCTTATTTTGAAAAATCGCTTAAGTCTTCGGAACATATCAGGAGATGTCAATCAGATTGTATTAGTTATAATAATATCACTACGAATACTACATTACCGAAGCAAGAAAATAAATTTTGGGGTTCTTCAGAGAACAAAATTTTATTACAGATATTCTTGCAGCAATGTTTAAAAAATACAGAAAAACTTTCAAAATTTAAATTAATATTTAGTACAATCAACAACATTCCTTGCACATCAAACCATTTACATGAAACTGAATCTTGTTTACAAAACTTGCAGTGTACTGATGTAGAAGAAGCTGATGTGAAAATAATAATTCATATTAATCATGCTGTGAAGGAAAAATATAAAAACGTATATGTAATTTCGTCTGACACGGACGTTATTGTATTACTTTTGTATTTCTTTAAATCGTTTGAAGAAAGTGGATTACAGGTAAAGTAAAAAATAGTTATCTTATAAATTATTACTAATTCTAAGCATGCATGTTATTTTAATTTGTATTATACTTTTAAGACACCTTGGATTCGAGCAGGAATTTCAAGTAGTACAAGAAATATTCCCTTGCACTTATTAGCTAATCATTATGGTGGGAAATTCTGCTCTATTTTACCAGCAGTTCACCATCTCACAGGTGCAGACTATACTAGTAAGGTTGGTTCTAAAGTAAAAGCGTTGCAAGAAAATCCTGAACAATATCTGCAGGAATTTGGACAAGGTAAAGAAATTTTTTCACATTAAAGTAATTAATATACCAAAAATAAATAAGAAACTTATATATTACAGATAGTTCTGAATCAGGCATCGAAAATAACATATTACTGGCTGAGGAATATCTTGTTAACGTTATAAACAAAGGATCAAAATGCAAAACGTTTGATAAATTAAGATTTTGGTCTTATCATCATTCCAAGTATGCTTTAATACAAGATTTACCTCCTTCTAGCAACTTAATAAGATTGCATATACTGCGAGCTTTTTACATTGTATATACTCATATAAAATGTTTACATAGAAATGTGCAACCATTAAAGCCAGGATTATTTGGTTATATAGAGATAGATGACCTACTTATTCCGCAACGAGTTGAAATTTTAATACCTCCTGTAGACGAATTAGTCCCTAATTGTACCTGTAAGGTTTGTGCAAGAAAAAGCTGCGTATGCGTAGCAGCAGGAATATCCTGCTGTTCATTTTGTTTCTGTCAACGCAGTAGCACATGTAAAAATGTACATAATGAAAATAACGTATGTGAAAAAGAATAAACTCAAAAATAAATTACTATTAATGTACACTCTTTATATTTTATGAAAAAATTAGATCAAGCGTGTTTGCTATGCACCTCCGCGTGCGTGGCGTGCCCGATATATCTACTTAATAAAAAAATGTATGAGTTAAGCTGTGAAATATCAAAATTATAGAATTTTTATATACATGGCAGACGGT
>UELV01182054.1:0-13146 GCA_900490015.1 Megastigmus stigmatizans
TTTGAAACTGCCAATCACCATTTGCTTAAGGCAATTCATTGCGCTAAAGGTGTCAATTTGCATATTGTTCGATACGTGAATTTTCAAAGATACGCAGATATTTTAGAAAATTATGTGCACCCGCATTCCTCACCTACAGTATTATATTTTTGTAAAGACCTTTCTGAAAAAGAAGTAAGAAAAAGTTTAAAAACGTCGCATGTTACATATTTAGGAAATTCGATCATCATATGTGATGACATACTTATAAGGTTTCAATTATCTATGGACTCAACCTTAATATATACAAGAGCTGTGATAAATAGATGTCTTTATGCATCCAAATACCGAAGAAATAAACGTTCTGATAATAGCTATTGCCGATTGTCAAACGGTAAATTTATAAGAATAATTTATTTTGTAGTTGATAGGGAAACAAGAAGAGAAATAATGTTATGTAATGAACTTCACACTGATAGAAAAGTATGTAATTCAATGTTTGTAGTACATCATATTGAAGATGAAGTTATAGCAGTAAATACCGGTGATATACAAACGATATGTGCCTTAGTAAAAGCGAATAATGCTTGTTACATCTCAGTGTTGCCGAATTTATATCAATATTAAATTAAATTGCTCATTGTAAAGACAGCTGAAAATATATAAAAGAACTCATTTTAAGAAGCTATTAAACTTACATTACTCTTTGAGAAAGCAAAAAAGGAAAATTGGGTTGTATATTCATTTTCTTTTGAAATTATCTACTCGTCTTCGTACAATAAATATTAAAATAAAGTGTGGTTTATTTTTATTTTTAAAATACAGTATACTTAACCTTGCATACGACGTAACTAGCAATGGAAAATTTTTTTTCTCCAATATTGGAATATAACATTTTATTTCGCTTAACACAAATGTCATATTAATTTAAAGATTTTAAATATTCAATTATATTTTCAGGATATTATAATCGGAAAAATGGAGCTCTATATGTATATAGATAATAAATACAAAAATATATAAGAATATGGTTGAATTCTGAATTTCCAGCCAGCTATATGAAAATTGAAAGAAATGGACTGAATAATACATTTCGAGTTCGATAATAGTATATTTCGATACAAGTGCACGAAGGTGATATTATCCTTGTGTGGACGTTTGCGCCCGAGCGAAGAGAGGGTGAAAAGGTCACACGAGGTTAAAATCTACTTCTCACTCGTGTATCATACAATATTTTTTGACACGACATGTGCGAAGCTTGATTGGGCGCATATAATTTTATTCAAGCGTACGCGAAATCGAACTTCGCACACGGAGAGTCAAAAATTAAATATCGCCATAGTAATTTTTAAAAATCGAAGAATTAATGCATATATTTGAATTCAGCACAATTTTTTAAAGTAGAAAACACAGTACGTGAGAATTTTTCTACATAGAAAAATTAAAAATTTTTTTGCTCTACCTATGTGAGAATCGTGTGGGAATCACATGATTCTCACATGATTCTCACATGAGACTCACGTGATCCGCATTGCGATCTCGGAACAAAATCTCACGTGATTCTCACATGATTCTCACATGTTTCTCACGTGATTCTCACATGAAATTCACACGATACTCATGTGATTCTCATATGCTTCTCACATGAGTTTTTTCAGCAGGGGAGTGCAATAAATATTTTTTATTTATTTTCATATGTTGATTTCAACTGTTTCAAGTTAATATATGTATGTAAATAATAAGTTGAAAAAATATTTTGTTTGTAGTTTACCTACGAGATTTTCCCTAGCCTGTTGAAGAATATTTTGAATTTCTTGTGATGAACCGGCTATAATATAAAACATTTATATAGTAGAAAATTTTTGTAAATTAAGTTCGCGATGATTTATAATTATTATATTTAAGTACGATATATTTACGTTCAATCGAAGAGGGCAAATTATCTGAAACTGCTTTCCACTTTTTACGTGTTCTCATCTTAACTTCATGCTCTTCAAAATCAGGATACAATGGTCGCTTACAACGTTTTTTTTAGAATTACTTCGTCACCACTGTTGGAGTTATTAGTACTATTATTGCTGTCAGAGCTGGCCATTTAATTTATATTACAACAATTTTTTTGACTGGAAATCGAATAAAAATATATAACCAAGAAATATATATTAAAATATTATTTTACAAATGTTAAATATATTGTTAGGTCTCGCGGCGCACGCTGCTTGAAAGAGACAGAGCTATTGCTGGCGATGGTATAGCCTGCAGTGCTCAACTATGACTGCCGGTAAATCTCCTATGTGAATTTGAGGGAATTCAAAATTCAAAATTATTAACCTAACAATATTTAAACTCATATGAATTTTATAAAAAAAATTTTTGTAAATAAATATTATTTTATATATAATGTATAGCACCTCTATTTTAATAAACTTTTTTAATAAATTTTCCACTCTATTGGTGCTTTTGATTTTATATAATCGAACTTATATTAAGATACTGTAGGCACCAACCTCACCTTACTGTGCATGCAGCGCCACACATACATGCAAGCGGTACACACTCATATGTAAGCGCTTCTGCGCAAGCGCCACGCCGCTCTTTCTGCGCTCTTACCGCCTTCGAACAGCATGTCGCTGCTCCAACCGCCAGTCTAGTTCCGGCAGCTAAGCGACGTAGTCGCGCCTTCAATAAAGACTCTACCAAACGATATTCAACTTGTCTTTGTTCTTCTTCCCAGCTCTCACCATAGCCCCTGGAGAGGCAAATCTCCACACTGGTGACCCCGACGCAGAACTACCTCTGCACCCAACATCTCCTCGACGAGCATCGGTATAAGGGACTACGCCCTTTCACGAGCAGCAGCAGCAAGCGGTTCTCACAGTAGTAGAGGGACGCCTCGAAAACTACTATTCCAACTCTTGGCACGGGCCCATGCCAAGTCATCACCGCAGCTGCACTTCTCATTTCATCGCCGGCTTGTCAACGGGAGAGAGAGAGAGAGAAAAAGGTTAAGTACTGGAACTCGAGCACCGAGCGGCATCCGTGCTTCTCCACGCGGCACGCCTCATCGCGGCTTGCCTCGGAGTCCAAGGAGGAGTATCGATCCAACAAGGTAAAGTGCAGCCTTCATTGCTCACTTGTAATTTTATTAAAGACCGGTAGAAATTGTGCGAGATTTCTTGCTTTTTCTCGTTTGGCACAGACGCCATTTTGTGAAAGCCCGCGCGAACGTCTCGCATAGTGAGACGCGGTTGTCCTCTGTCGGCAGTGCGCATTTAGCCGTCAAAATTCGAGCGGCTTTTCGAAACGTAGAAAATATTTTTTCTTTTTTGCTCTTTTGGCGCACTGCCATTTTAACGAGACCGGTCTCGCGGTAGCAATTGCGCAAATTTTCTCGTGACCACGTGATTAACATTGAGCAATTCGCTCATTAAATAATCTCTTAAAGTTTTTTTGTTTTGTCTTCAAAAATTGTAATTGGTCACAGTAAATTCACCTTATCACCTCGTCGTAGAACTTCAGAAATTCTCATAGAAACGCCGCGGAGTGCAAGGAGTCGTCCTCCTGGCAACAATAAAAAATATTTTTTAATAATAATTATATTTTTTGAAATATTTTTAATTCACACTATGAATTATGCACAGCAGTCTTTCTTCGTCTCTGCGTTGTGCCGAGTGTGTTGCTCGTCGACTTACTAAAGTCATTTACGGCACGCACAAAGCGCAATTTAACAACGGGAAAGACTGTTGATTTTTGAATTTCTCAATCGAAATCTTAGAATTTTTCTATCATCGCACAAGCGATTTCTCATTGCCAGAAGAAACGATTCAGGCCTTCTCAAATATTTCTTTCGCGCTTAGTAATTAACTCCGACTAGGATATTTTCGAGCGAAATTAATCAAGCAAATTTTACGCTTGTCTCAATAATTTTAATATACATACATAGTAAATAAAATTAATATCATATTTATATATGTACCCATTTTACCCCATTGCATTACTGTCTCATTTATTATTATACATTGTTTTCTGCAATATACATGTATCTGTATACATGTATTTTTATAACTAGGTGTGTGGACCCAGGATTTTTTTTTTTTCTTTTCCTTTTCAATAAACATGTACATGGTGAATCAAAGCACTCTCGCCATCGAAGTGACTCCTATCGATTCACAGTAATCATTTATAGGGAGTACTAAGAGAAGCGTGAACGCCGAGAAATCGCCATCACTTTATTATACTCAATGCCGAATTTTTTCTTTTTACTTAAATTCTCAGGCTATGCAGTGCAAAGCTTTCCCGTTATCGAGGCGTCTTGCTATCGATTAACTGTAATCATTTATAGCAGACGCTGAGAGAAGCGCGAACGCCGAGAACGCATTGTTCTTCCTTAAATTTTTCACGGCCAAGTAATACAGGTTCCACGCACCTGGTACATATTTTTGTAAACGGAGAATTTTTCCTAGTCAAAGTTGACTAATCACAACTTAATCTCCGGGTGTGAGGGAAATCCTGAACGTTTTGGTTGCCGATCTACTGAGATCATTTACATCCAAACGCGAAGTTTCTACTGAGCACACGGGATTAATGCGAAAAATCGCATATGACATGGCCTCTTCTTTGTCTGAGGGAATTTCTGGTGTAATGCTCGACGACTCACAGTAGTCATTTTCGGCTAACCACCGGGAAATTTCCAGCGGCATCGAGGAGCCTTGCCTTTAATTTTTCATGCTAATACAGCACAAAATAGAAAAGTTCTCCGCCATTTCATTTTACCTTTTAATTAATTTAAATAGCACAATTGATTCTCCCCAGCGATTGCTCTGTATAGGTTAAACTTAGTTTTATATATCCCGTTGCGTGTTTTCGTTCGCGTTGCCTTTTGTCTCTTTAAATTAACGGTTCTAATTGCAAACAAAATGGATACCGCATCCAATAAAGATTCGGCCATTAATACTACCAGCAGTACGACTGCTGATAGCGTAGCCGGATTGGGCGAGGGAGGTGCTGCGGGCTATTCGGTAGACTCCGCGCTAGAAATTTTGTCCATAGACAGTATCATAGATACCGCGGGAAAGGCACCAAATAAAGAACTCAGCCTTGGCGCTCAAAAATTGCAAGGTGCGTTTAAAAGAAAAGACATACATAAATATGATGTGAACAGACCCTTGCCGGACCAACAATCAATAATAGACATATCAACCACCGTATCAAAATCTCATTACGATAAAATGGAAAAAGCATTACTAGAAAATATTAAACTCCAACAAAAATCTCACGAAAATCAACTACATAAATTGAATTTGGAAATCGAAATTTAAAGCTTTCACTTCGATATTCGCAATCTCATTTAAACGTAAATTCCGTTAACCTTCCCAAATAAAATATAATAACTTCTACACCCAGTACTTTTCATATAAATATAAACACCCAATTATATACTCCGGCAAGCGTTCAAACCCAAACGCAAATTAGTCAGTCAAAACAAAATTCAAATTCCTCGCGACCGTTGGATATCAGTAGCTCTAACCCAACAGAATATAACGCGACTACACAGCAGGGTAGACAGACTAATCAACCTTTTCCCAACAACATAAACACAACAAACTTCGTCACCTCTAATCCGCCTAGCAATTAAACACCTCACATATTACACGACGCTCACACAGTAAATTCAAACACAACAAGCGCGTCGACCTTTAATATCGGCAACGTTCCGCGACTTTCACAACAAATAAATTTCAAACCCATTCAAATACCCTTCTGGCAACACAACCCGACTACGTGGTTCGACATGTACGAATGTTAACTAACTATACAAAATATAACGGAAGACAACATTAAATTCATAAATATAATGCCGAACCTAAGCCAAACCATTATTACTGATATTGCCGACGATATTAAGGAACTTACGCCTAACAATCGTTACAACGCGCTCAAAAAAATTCTAATTGACAAATACACGTAATCGGATGATGTCAAATTACAGAGGCTATTTCGAGGTTGCCAAATGGGCACTCGAAAACCGTCCGTGTACCTTCGTGAGTTGATCGACTTAGCGGGAGAGCAGATGACGCGCGCGCTTATTCTAAAAGTTTGGAAGGCTAATTTACCTCCAAACAGTCGCGTTTTTATTATGAATGACATTACACCAGCTAATGAGAGCGCATCTGTCGCATACGCGGACCAGGTGCATGCTAATCTATTTGATGCAAACTCACATGTCTGCGAAATTAAGGCGACAGACTCACAATTGCACTCGGAGACGACTGCAAGAATGCAAGCCTTTTATAAAAAGGAATCTCGTCACAGTGATCGCTCTCCCACTGTTAAAAATCGCGAACGCTCCAAATCGCTCAATTGTGAGCGTAGCAAGAGCAAGGAACGTAAAACACTCTGTTTCTACCACGCGAAATATGGAACTAAAGCTCACAGATGTATTAAACCTTGTGATTGGGTCAATTTGACCAAAAACGGGGACAAAAAGCGAAATAAAAACTCCTATAACAACTCGCGCGGCAACAATGCTAACACAAAGACAGCGTTAAACTAACAACCCGACACATAACGGAGACACATGTGACCGGGGCTAAATCCGTACGTCTCCACATTAGAGACTTAAACTCTAACAAAATCTTTTTAATTGACTCGGGCGCAAAAATCTCCGTAGTACCGAAACCCAAAAACTTTTACGAGCGAAAAATTAACATTAAATCACACGCGGCTAACGACACTACAATAAACACTTACGGAACTATTCGCAAAAAACTTAACTTCGGTTTTGAACAAGAGCTGCTCTGGACTTTCATAGTAGCAGACGTACCGTACTCCATACTCGGGGGCGACGCTCTTAAATATTTTCGTCTTCTACCCGATCTACACAATAAAAGACTGATTAATTCTAGAAAAAAAAGAAACGGTACCGGGTATTAGACAGACAGCTCTTAATTTACGTATATCCCTCATTAATCCTAAACACAAATACACGCATATCTTAGCAAAATATCCGACGGTGATAGGCATCGATAAGACCAACACACTCAGAAAAAGAGGTGTATATCATCACATCAAGACCTCGGGCCCTCCTTGCGCCCAGAGGCCGCGACGATTACCCCCTGATAAGATAAAAATTGCGAGACGCGAGTTCGAGAAATGGTGTAAATCTGGTATTTGCAGGCCCTCCAAAAGCCCATGGGCTACACCAATACACATGGTGTTAAAGAAAAACGGGGAGTGGAGAATTTACGGAGATTATAGAAAGTTTATCGCGGTAACTGTACCGGATAGGTACCCAATTCCCAACTTGCATGATTTCTCCAGCAACTTGCATGGCAAGAAGATTTCCTCCGCCCTCGACTTGGAGAGTGCCTTTCTACAAATACCAATCTTTCCGGAAGATATTCCAAAGACTGCAGTCATAAAGCCATTCGGTTTCTATGAATTTCTAGTAATGACCTTCGGATTCAGAAATGCGTCGCAGACTTTCCAAAGATACGTCAATATGGCGCTCGGGGATTTAGACTTCGTATTCACATATATAGATGATATACTAGTGGCGTCTGCCTCGCCAAAGGAACATGAAAAACATTTAAGTATAGTGCTGGAAAGACTTCAAGCCTTCCATTTGCATCTCAACCTTAACAAATGTATTTTCGGCGCGGAGGAATTGATATTCGTAGGACATACAGTTAATAAAGATGGTCTAAGACCAGACCCAAAGTTAGTAGAAGCTATTAAAAATTTTCCCAAACCCGTAACTGTAGATGATTTGCGTAGATTTCTAGGATTGGCTAATTTCTATAGAAAATCTATTCCCAAGGCGGTTGACACACAACGCCACCTACACGTATTAATTAAGGGCAATAAAAAAAAAGGACAAAACTCCAGTAAGTTGGAATGAAAATGCAGAAAAGGCTTTTCTTAAAATTAAAAACGATATCATAAACATCGCCAATTTGGCTCACCCGTGCGAAAATGCAGAATTGCGCGTAACTACGGATGCTTCCGATTTCGCCATGGGGGCTTATTTGGAGCAATGTGTGAGCGGCTCCTGGCAGCCGCTAGCATTTTTCTCAAAAAAGTTCACCCCACCTCAAACGCGCTATTCGGCATATGACCGCGAGCTAACAGCCACATACGAGGCACCTTACAGATCATCAACCGCTCATATATGCGCTGGCACAGAATCCAGACAACTGCCCAGCCATACGCGCTCGTAGACTGTCATATATCGCACAATTCAACACCAAAATACTTTATTTGCGGGGAGAAGATAACACAGTAGCCGACTCTTTGTCTTGCATAGATTCTAGCATCGAGCCAACCATTTTCAATTGGAAAGATGAAGTAGCGGCCGGTGAACCCTTCACTAAAAGAACCTTCGCAACAATCAGTGCTTTTCATTTCCCAACATTTTTTACACTAGACGACATTGCTAAAGAGCAATCCAATGATCTGGAATTAAAAGAAATCTCAGCCAATTCCGATCATCCCCTCAAATTAACAATACTAAGATGGGGACCCCAACGCATTAAAGTCCATTGCAATTTTTTATCAGCCACTTTTAGACCGTTCATCCCTAAAACGCTAAGAGAAATTTTTAAAATATTCCATTTGAACAACGCACACCCGTCTGCTCGCGTCACTGACAGACTAATAAGGCAATATTACGTATGGCCCAACATGGCCAAACATATTCGTGAATCATGCAAAAATTGCATTGATTGCCAAGTCAGTAAAGTTTCGCGAGATAACAAATTGTTACCATCACATTTTGTTGAACCGGACGCGCGTTTTTCCCACGTTCACATAGATATTGTCGGCCCTTTACCACCTAGCGAGAACTATAAATATCTATTAACCATGATCGACAGATACTCGCGTTGGCCGGAGACGGTCCCTCTTTACGACATGACCGCGCAGACAGTGGCATGCGCTTTCTACGACACCTGGGTTGCTCGCTTTGGCGCACCCGTCACTCTTACGACCAGGGACGGCAATTCGAATCTCAATTATTTAATGCACTGTTGCAACTGATAGGCAGTAAGCGCACACGCACCACTGCATACCATCCACAATCGAATGGGATAATCGGGAGATGGCATAGACAGCTTAAGGCTGCAATAATGTGCCTATCGCGAGATCCCGACTGGTCCAAAACTTTGTCAACCGCCCTCCTGGGCCTACGCACAAGAGTGCGACTTGACACAGATGCAAGCCCGGCGAAATTCTTATACGGCACAAAGCTAGCCATACCAGGCGACATACTGGAATTTCACGACATTTCCTCGAATGACGATATTTTTTTAACTGAATACAAGGAACACATGTCGCGAATTAGGCCTGTCCCTATCACTCACAACGTCAACGTCAAGCCCTTCGTGTTCAAAGATCTAAACAGTTGCACCCACGTGTTTGAGAAAATCAAAGCCGCCAAACCGCCCCTCATGCAGCCCTACAACGGTCCTCACAAAGTTATTTCCCGACATCAAGACGGACGTACTTGTACAATAGAGAAGAATGGAAAACACACCCCTGTAACGGTTGAACGGTTAAAACCAGCGCACTACTCCACGGACGAGTACAATGACCTTAGTCTGGAAATTGCAAACTCCAATGCATATAATCTCGTTAACACGGGTGGAATCGCTTTGCAGCACTTCCTCTCGCCAAATCCTAACCTGCCTTCCAACATTGCGGTCCGCAATCTAGTAACGAACGAGACGAGCAAAACAGCACTCGTCGAGTCCAGTAAATCCTCGGAGGATCTGGACCATGTAAATGCACCGCGAACTGTTACGGTTCGGGCACAGGTTCACGCGAGCGAGAATTCGCACGGGGAAGACGATCGCAATAGCGATATTTATCCTGCGGACTCGACCGCATATGACAACGCTCTTATGGCTAGCGCTCAGCCACAGAGCTTACGTAATGACGATGAGATATTAACTCTCGATGAAGCGCAACAGGATGAAACTGTCTCTTTGACGGGCGAAAGCGTAGATACTCGCGACTTAGTTGCGCAGGCTAGGGCCAATATAGTTCTTTTTAATAGCATCGCGAACAATAAGAAAAAAAGATTCATTCCCAACATTCTCAAAAAGAAAAAATTAGATGCTCTTAACGACAATAAATTTAAAAAAGGAACCAAGAGAGTTCGATTTAGGAATAAAATAGATATCAAGTATGTATATCCTTGCACTCTCGCCCAAAACCCTGTAAACGTAACTTAAGTAACTGAGCATAGCAAGCAGCAATGCAACACATAAGAACTTACATTGCGATCCAAACGAGCAACGTGGGGATCTATGCACTCCAATTGTACCACAGAACAATTCAGTACATTCACACTGAACATACAAACAGCATCTCAACGATCTTTTTTTTACAATCTCAAACACACCTCTTCTTCTAAGAGAAATTAGCAAGCGATCATGAGCAATCAAGCGTTAATTGACAGAATTACACTTAGCGTCAAACAAATCGATCAAACACTAAGCAACTGTACGCTTTCCGCAAATCTGTTAACAGCATAATGCGTTCCACTCAGTGATTAACTACTATTGTCAAAAATTTAAAGCAAAATGACTTTCCTAAAAGATAGAATTGCTAATGACACGTATAGCAATTTATTATTTAAAATAATTGCCAAATTAAATTAAAATCTTTTTTCTCAAAACCATTAATCACTAATCACACGCATTGTGCCGACAAAATTGTTAAACAATGTCAATACCATGTACTTAAACATTTTAAATCAAGCTATGGCTACATGTTGTAAGAGCAATATCCTTTAAAAAAAAAAAAAATTTTGTGAGAGAAGGCAGACTGCGCGGCGCTCAAATGTAAGCAATACACTAATCTTCATGCTTCATTTAAATTTCTCAAAGAAAAAAAAACCCCGCGATATTATGTATAAACTACGATAGAATCTTGATATTTTATGTCTTAATGATAAATAAGTGTTTATGCAAACTGTATTATTGCATTACGCACAAAACTGTGATATTATGTACAAACTACGATAGAATCTTGATATTTTATGTCTTAGTGATAAATAAGCGTTTATACAAACTGTATTATTGCATTACGCATAGAGCTGTGGTATCATGTACAAACTACGATGGAATCTTGATATTTCATGTCTTAACGATAAATAGGCGTCTATGCAAGCTGTATTATTGCATTACGCATAAAACTGTGATATTATGTACAAACTACAATAGAATCTTGAAATTTTATGTCTTAATGATAAATAAGCGTTTATGTAAACTGTGTTACTACATTTCGCACAAGAGATTACTATGCTATGTACCAACAAACGACCAAAATTGTGACTTGCATCTCTTCAACTATAATAAGTGTTCATGCAAATGCATCACTGCATCACGCATCAAATTTCTTACATTGTGTATATCGGATAACCCAAGAATTGCAGTTCGTATCTACCAATATCTGTATCGTAGTTGTACTACACGACTCATAATTAACAAAAATGCTTACAGCAAGTTATAAAAAATGTTAGGGGGGAGTGATGTAGGCACCAGCCTCACCTTACTGTGCATGCAGCGCCACATATACATGCAAGTGGTACACACACATATGTAAGCGCTTCTGCGCAAGCGCCACACCGCTCTCTCTGCGCTCTCACTGCCTTCGAGCAGCATGTCGCTGCTCCAACCGCCAGTCTAGTTCCGGCAGCTAAGCGATATAGTCGCGCCTTCAATAAAGACTCTACCAAACGATATTTAACTTGTCTTTGTTCTTCTTCCCAGCTCTCACCATAGCCCCTGGAGACGCGAATCTCCACAATACTTTCAATATCGGCGACTTAGTGTTAGTCAAAGAGTTAAATGTCTCAGATGCATTCGATAATAAGATAGCGAAATTTTTTAACGTGTTCGAAGGACCATATACGGTGAAAGAAATAGTTAGTACGGACACGTATTTACTGTATAATAACAAAACGCAAAAAGAAAGAGGAAAATTCCATGTATCAAATATAAAACCATATTTTTCTTAATAATAATCAAAATCACGGCAAGCGGCCGCACACCACAGACAAGTATAGCGTCTGCTGGGCTCGCGACCGTGTGTATATATTTCTAATTTGCCATTTACAAAATCACGTAACTCATATCTTTCAATTGAACGGCTATACCTAAAAGATGTGCATATCACATGAAATATATGGTAAAATGCAATTATTTACAAAAGGAATCATGAAAATCTATCCACTGAGTGCAAAGAAAAAGCCGTTCAAACTTTTTTTAGTCCGATTTCATCATTAAGAAAATTCATGATATTCTCACGCACTCTATAGTATATTTTCTTCAGTATTTTCAATTACGCATGCGCCACCGAAAGACAAGAGAGGTCCAAATGCAGACCATCTTCGGCCCGCCTACCAGGCGACTATGCGCGCTGAGAAGGTATCACGCGCGCAGCCGTGTAGCTCGTGAGAGACAACTCTCGTATAGCTGCTCCTGCTGTGTTGCGCTGCTACTTCATCTCGCATGGTACGCTAGTAACTCAGAGTAGGATATGGACTCTGTTTTCCTTTCGCGATGCCTTAGTTTTCTTTTTTTAAATTCATAGTTTAACGAAATTTATCGAGGGGTTCAGACGCTATATATAGATATACAAATACGTACAAATTTTCCCGATACAAGTGTATTTTTCCATGTACATAGATATATACAAATACGTACAAAAAGAGGGTCAGAATTCAGCCGCTATATATAGATATATATTTTTTATTATACACAAACACGTCAAAATTTCGATAAATATTCATTCTCAACGTCGCGAGAGGAGAAATACCCACGAAACATGAGGATTAAGTTGGTTACACTTATTGATGGTAGGCGGATCCGTGAGAGAGAAGAGGATCAGAATTCAGACGCTATGTATAGATATACAAATGCGTAATGCGAACTGCTGTAGTACTCGCTCACTTAACGCAGTTGTCGCCAGTCGAGAAAGTAAAAAAAATAATGAATGTTAGAAAAATAGTTATTATAAACATGAACAACGACCAGACTGAACAATTTACTGAAAATTACAGATGATGTTATTCAGAACTGTCCTATATATTATTTTAGATGTTACATAGATATTATACATGTTACAATATAGATGTTACAAGGCTATTGTATTGTATAATAA
>UELV01182060.1:0-10727 GCA_900490015.1 Megastigmus stigmatizans
CGCAAATAAATAATGCTTGCCCTGTATTACATGTACTGAAATTTTCACCACTGATCTCAAGCTTTGGGTCTAAAAAACTATGTCTATTACAATAAAGTTTTTTTTTAATATACACTATAACACAATTTTATAACACGAGTCTACAATAAAACTTTTAGTCGTATAGTAATAAAAAAATGTATTTAATTTGGGCGTCTAATCTCATACTCCGGTATGATCACGTAGCATTCTGATTGCATCCCATTACCTTTGAGTGCAACAAACACTCAACATCTAATTTTACGTCCGTCATGTAAAAATTACTATTAAAGTATCGTGATTATGCAACTCATAGTTAATAAATAAAAGCGGATACGCGCACGTGTGAAAAAGAGAGAGAGCTAGTTCGAGCCACTTTGACCTTGCCAGTGTATACAGTTTACTTAAAAAATAAGATACAAAACTAAGCACAAATTTTTACCTCCAGTATCAAGAATAGAAGGATATAAATTAAATTTTTAAGGATTTAAGTATTTTTGGATGAACTAATTCACTAAAATAATTAACAAGCCTCGAAGTTCAAGCGTTCTATCAATCTTGATTTTCAGTTTCATAAACAATTTTCAAAATTAAAAATTAGTAATTTCTATTCTAATAGATTTAAGGACTTTGCGATGAAAAAATTGAGTAAAATAATGAAAACATTTAGAGAGTTTGGTGTTTCAGGGTATGCAGCGCTTAATTAATACCAAAAAAAGCTCTCTAAATGATTAAATGGAGACTTAGGATAAGTGTAGTAGGTAGTTACTGTGCCCTGACTCAGTAGTAGAGGTTATTGTAGCGCGAAAAGATGAATTTTCTTTTAATAGACAAATACATACGGAGAACATAGTGCATCATTGTCCTTTATTCTCAGTTTTTTTCTCGTTTCATTATCCTAGAGTATGATACCTTCCAGCACTTCTGCTTAGCTTGAGTTAAAAAATATTCGCTTTGAAAGTGAACATATCACTGTGCTACTAAAATTAAATTTCTATGATATAAATTTCTATTTTAAGAAATTTTAGTAATCTTTGGATCAACATGTAGATAAACTTCAGTGTGCATCATTAGTTTGCAATAGATATTTGCTTAAAAGTTATACTGAAAAAAAAAATTCGGTGATTCCAACTAAATATTGGGTTGAATATTTCCTAAGAAATATTAGTGTAAAATAACCAAATATTTCAATCGATTAAGCATTGTTTAATTAATTGAACTCAATGAAATTATCAATCAATTAATTATTTTTCTGCTGCAAATAAATATTTCTTAAGGAGTATTCAATAAAATATTTAATCACAATCACCAAATTTTTTTCAAACAAAACTTTATTTTAAGTCTGTGATATCTCAAATTTGGCAGCACGAGTTCAATTTTTTAGAGCATATTAGCGTTTAACGATAAATAAATAATTCAATATTTTATTGTATTATAAGTTGTGTAAAATAACGAAAAGTGTAATATAATAAAAGTACCCTAATCAAAAATGTGACAAATTAAATTTTTAAATGCTTTCAGTACTTTTGAATTAACCAATCGAGCTAAATTATAGTAAATTTTGAGGGTAAGATATCTAATATGTGTTAATTTTCCTATATTACACTTAAATATAATATTTTATCGAAATGGGCAGCTAGCTTTTATAAAATATTTAGTAAGAAGTTGAGCTAAAATTAAAACATTTGAAATTGGGAATTCGGGAGTGTAAATTAAAATTGTAGAAGATTTCAGTATTTCTAGATCTATGAATTGTTATTTAAGACCAAGGTATTTTAAGATTATTTACAAACTTCAGTACGCTTAGATTATTAATTTCAATAAAATCATCGTCAATTCCGTAGTGCATGCCGTATCATTGCTCTAGATTCTCAATTTCTTTTCGTTGCACTATCCAACGGGTTGAGTAAAATATCTTTCTATCCAACTCGTTTCTAATAAGTTGCTTCTAGTTACCTGTAAATTCTAGTTACCGGTATTCAGCTGATTTAGATCGCCGTTTTACATACTTGCTAAACTTTTTTATGCGCTTATTGAGTATTAAATTACTTTCGACACGTGCACATACTTTAATAAATACGCATTGAGGGGAGGTCGGAGCTAGAATCTCTCTCTGAGTCGTTAATTTACACAAAAATGAAACAATTACCAATGTTTAAACATCCTGCAGCGATATACATTGTTGATATGAATATGATTATGTATTTCCACGTGGCATTAATGCTCTGCTTTTTTCTAATTCTCCTCACGACTTCATGACTAATGTGCATTGCGAGTTCCAAGAATTAGGAAGTAATACAGCGTTAATGCCAAGTGGACTTGCATAATGATATTCATGTTGGTAATGGATATGCCGCTAGAGGACATTTTGGCGTGGTTATTATTTTATTCATGTCTAAAATGACAACTAACGTTCGAGAGTCTGGCGGCGCGCTCACCTCAAGTAGGTACATTAATAGTACATTTCGGTACTTGTGGTAATTCTGACACGGGTGTAACTTGTCGACCGAGCGAAGCGGGGGTAACAAAACACCCGTGCGAGGCTCACCTATTTCGCACATGTGTATAGAACTGTATTTTTTACTACGATGTGTGCGAAATACGACTTAGAGTGACTGTTTTTCTTGCGCGTAACATACAATTATTGCGATCTTGTAAGAGCGTGCGCGAAGTATTTTACTTCGCAAACGCTGAAAATACTTTGCGCACGCTAAAAATACTTCGCACACGCTCTGAAATAGTGCGATAATCGCATGTTTCGCACACGGAAAACAAGCATGAAAAGTTTTGTTTCGCACACGGAGTGGTAAAAAATCAATTTTAATTTGTCAAAATGACGACACAAAAATGCGTTATACATCAATATTTTATCACATGATGATTTCCAGTTTGTACCGCTGAGGGTTAATCTGCTACGTCAGAAATTTCTCTCTCAATCAACGTTAGTATTCTTGTACCGAAAAATGAAAGAATAACAAAAAAAATTTCAAAGTTATGATGTTTCGTTATTCTCAATTCTCTATGCCAGCCTTTGACAGAAACTCTAGAGTACGCGAATAAAAACATAAAGTCGAAATATGGAATTCAAATTATCAAATTAACTACTTTTTTATTTATGTTTATGATCTACATATGTAATTACACACACTTATTCTCCCACTCACTCACTCACACTTCAGTTGGCTACAACACACACACACTATAGCGCTGCGAGCGCCTCTACCGCGCCGGGTTTCAGGAGAGTCAGTCTCTCTTCGGATCGCCTCGACAATACACACGCTACCCCCACCTTGCCACCTTTTATGGTGAATAAAGAATCACCTCAATTAACAGAAAATAAATCCAAATTATTTCACGATCTTTCCCTTACCGCTCTCCTATCGTAATAAACATTTGATCCTTCGAGCCGGATCAGCGGCAAAGGAAACTACACAACGAGGTGGGAAATAATCCGTCGCGCGACATTACTCGCCGTCATTACACGAAGTCGGAAGTGTTTTGGGACACTGAGAAAACAAGTTTCTCTGTGTGTTCCGTCGGAACAGGAAGATTCGTGGTGTGTGTGTGTGTGTGCATGTCGCGAGGGATGGGAAGCGAGCGATTGGTGGCAGCACCGCGCGGGCTTGCTGTCGCTTTGCCGCGTTTAGACGGTAGCGACACCGCGAGGACGCGACGACTGCTTCTTCTCGAGTGCCGGTTCCGGCAAGAGACAGTATGCAACGGGCAACCGCGAAGGACGGCACGGTTTTCAGGAGCTCCGCGTTTTCCCCCCTTTATATCGCTCGAAGACGCAGGAAAACGTACTGCGCAATATGGTGTGGGTGCTTGATCAGCATCCTGTCATAGGTAAGAAAGTCGCAGGTAAAACGTAATGCGCAACCCACGTAATATAGAAGTTTTCGCCTTCTCGCGCGTGTGGCCATTACGGCGTCGGTATTCCCGCGCAGTGACCACGTGTAACCACTTCGAGCGAACCTGAGTAGCCTATATGGCGTACTATCTAATACGATAGTGTATATCTTTACTAGCCTATACGGCGCACTATTTAATACAATAGTGCATATCTTTATTAGCCTATCCGGCGTGCTATCCAATTCGGTAGTGCAAACCTGCGTAGCCTCTACGGCTTATTGCGTGCGGCGTGCTTTTAACTCTCGGCGCGTACAGCCTCTACGGCTCTTTGTTTTACATCTAAACTCATATCACTTGTGAAATCCTTTCTCTTTCTTTAACATTTGTACATTTTCCAAAGTTCAATAAATCTGGGTTTTTTATGCCGAAAGGCTTTTTCCCAAAGAAGGTGTTCTTAATTCTAGAATACCATCCAACAAATCAATAAATTAATTAATTAAATAAGTATAAACCATCAAAGCGCGATAATCAGATATTTAAAGAAAAATAAATAACTACGCATACCATCTAAGGTCCAATATCCAACATCGATGGTTGTTGTTTGAGTTTCTTTGCGAGATCTCTTCTTTTTATGACTATTTCAGTTGCTTCAGAATTCCACCAAGGAGGTTCAAATAGTTTAGTATTGTATATTTTCCTAAGTTTGTTTTTAATTTGATCTGGTCTACTCTGTTCAATGTTTATGTTATTATTCAAGTTTTGATTTTGATTGAGACTTTTTATATTGTTATTTTTATATGAATTTGACTGATTATTTTTTTTTTTTGTTTTATTGGACAGGTTCAGAGATTCAATCATAATTTTATTAACTAAAGAATATTTTTCAGTAGGGTTTAAAAGTGAAAGATCGTCTTTAAGATTATTTGGACAGACTGGTTTTAGTTGTTGGTCAAGGAAAGATGAAAATAGTTTCCAGTTTGTAGATTTCGTATTCAATTTGTGAGTGGAGAAATAAGGGCACTTTATGTAAGGTTTGTTAATTTGTATAACTATTGGATAGTGATCACTGAACATTCGATCTTCTAAGGTTTTCCAGGTGGATGACATAAAT
This sequence comes from Megastigmus stigmatizans, assembly GCA_900490015.1. Taxonomy (NCBI): domain Eukaryota; kingdom Metazoa; phylum Arthropoda; class Insecta; order Hymenoptera; family Megastigmidae; genus Megastigmus; species Megastigmus stigmatizans. The sequence goes on from UELV01182060.1 coordinate 4,982, forward strand.
ATATTAGAGGAAACTATTGTTATATCTATAGCTGAAGTAATGATTTTGTTTTCTTGAGTAGCTTGAAAAGTTGGAGACCCATCATTTAGAATTAGCAGATCAGAGTCTGTTATTGCATCTAAGAGATTTTCTCCTGTTTTACAGGTTTTTTGAGATCCCCATAAGGGGTTATGAGCATTAAAATCACCACCAATTAGTCTGTATTTGTAGTTTTCAGTTGATTTAATTAGTTTAGACCATTCGTTTATGTTTGTTATTTTGTTTGGAGTTCTATAAATTAAGCAGATTATTAATTTGTCGTTGTTTTCTAATTTTATTGTGATAGCAGTATTCTCTATTGTGATTGGATTGGTATATAGTTCTTTAATTTCTTCGAACATTATATTTTTTCTAATAAAAATACAAAGTCCTCCGTGTTCATTGTTATTACTTGCTGTATTGGTTTTTCTATCTTTCCTGATGATGTTGAAATTTTTTAAATTTATGTTGTGCTTTTCATTGAGCCAAGTTTCAGAAATAATTATTATGTCATATTCTTGCGAGACTTTTGACAGTTCTGACATTTTATTTAGAATTGATCTACTATTCCATTGTAAATTTTTTAAGCTAGTATTAGTAGTTGTTTTGTTGTTGTCCATTTTGATTTGTATAATTTGTAGTACTAGTAGATTCCATGTGTTTTGTCTTCTGTATATTCTTGTGATAGACTTGATTCGTCTGTTAATAATGTTAAGGCTTGTATTATATTATCTAAAGATGTATTTTTAAGTAGAGTATGAAGAACGTTAAGAATTGAATTAAGATTATTTTCAGACAATATATTTGAAGATAAATCATTTTTTGATTGATTAATATCTTCTGATTGTCTGATTTTAACGTTTAGCTTTTGATTTCTACCATTTGGAGAAATCAGAAGTTTGTTATGATCTTGTCTTAGTGAGTTTATTTTATGTATTATTTGATCAGATTGTTTGTTTTTTTTTAATTATATTTTGATTTACCATATTTGAATATAGTTGTATTTTTTTAATATTTGGAGACTGAACTGAGGGTTGAGATAATTTTTGACTGAAGGTAATGCAGTCTGGATCTTGAGATAAAATGGGTTGGTGCATAGTAGAAGTTTGCTTATCTAGTGTAGGAAAGTTAAGAGAGTTAAGTTGATTTGAATTTTTATTTTCTAGTTTTTTAATTTCTGAAATAGATAAATTATACTTAGTAGCTAAATCTTTAATTTTTTGTTCTTTTAGTCTATAATTACAGTTTTTTTCTATTGAAAAGTGATTTTGTTTGTAATTTTTGCACATCGGATTTAAATTTAACCTTGGGCAATTATTTAAGTCTTCATGTTCAAGTTCTCCGCATCTCATGCAGCTTTGTTTGGGGGCTTTACAGTTAGCTTTGATATGACCAAATTTGTAACATTTGTGGCATTGTCTCACTTGCGGATAATAGGTTTCTACTTGATAAGTAGCTTTCAGTATCTTTGCTTCAGGAGGTAGAAATTGCCCTCTGATGGTAATTTGAATAGTTGTAGTTGGGAAGGTTTCTACCTTGTTGGTTGCGGCATTTATCTTCCTTATGGTAAATCTTCTCACGTGAATAACTGGAATTGGTCCAAATGGAGAATCCAATTCAATGTTTTCCATAATTTCCTCGTTCGTGAAGTCAATTGGTATTTGTTTTATGACTCCTTGTTTAACCATTAGATGGTTTGGTATGAAAGCAATTAAGTTTTTCTCTTTCCAATCAGTTAGGTTTAAGATTTGATTAACTACAGTCTTATAGTTAACTATAATACAAATTTTGTTATAGCTGATTTGTTTAAATTCTTGAAATGTTTTTTTATCATGATACTTGGGCAATGCATCTACTTTTTTGTTTACTTCATTGTTGGAATTTTGAACAAATATTTTGTAAGGTCCTGTCGAATAATGATCGAATTGTGTGTATTGAGGAATAAAATTTTGAGTTGAGGGATTTTTGTCTTCATTGTGAATAGGATTTTTTTCTTTATTGGTTTTATTAGTTTCTGCGTCATTTTTTGATGCTTCAGGTCCGTTTTGATTTATATTGTCGTTATTAGATGCTATTTTTGAATTTGGTAAAGTATTAGTTAATGTAGAATTTAAAGGTTTTCTTTTAATTTTATTTTCGTTTTTACTAGGGGATTGATTTCCAGGAAAGAGAAATTCCTGGTAGTTTTCTCTTTGTCTCTTGTTTTTATATTGTTGTATAGTGTAGGGAGCCATTTCTACATCCATCAATTCGTCGAAATATTGAAGATCATTATAATGACCTTTAGTCGGAGTATTTGTTTGTTCGTAGATATTAGGCTTGCTTTGGACAGGCTCGACTTTATTTTGATTTCTGTTAGAAACTGTGATTTTTTCGATTTTTACATTTTTATTGATAGTATTACCACTTTTAGAAACATTTTTTTTTGTACAGTTTATGTTTTTGGGATTTTGCTTAGATTGTCTTTAGGTGTCGACATATTTGTTTCTATAGAACTTACATGTGGTGAATAATTGAGAATGTTGTTACATGTGCAGTCGACCTTTATTTTATTTTTAGATATTTCGTCTGGATTATCAGATCCTAGATCCATTCTATTGGAAAGAAAAAGAAAAAGAAGAAGAAAAAGAAAATATAGAGTAGGGAATAGAAAAATTGGAGAGAAGAGGAATTTTCAGGATAGATTTTTACCCGTCCATAAGGACGGGCAAATAGGGAATAAGGAGATGGAATCTGTCACTCGCTGTATTGTCCCTTATATATCAGTAGAAAAATAAACTAACTCCTTTCTTCTACCACCAGTAAATCCGCAGGAAAAAAAAGTATATAAAAAAACAGTATAAAGAACTTAATTATGACTCAAAATTATTATTTCTCGTAATTTTAATTCTCAACATATCGCGACACGTCCGCTCACCTCGGCGCTCCGAGCGCGAATCGCTCTCAGTACTCGCAGAACAGAATACATAAAGTACAGACACCCAGTCCCAAGGGTCAAGACACAAGTGACCCAAGAGCCAAGTTCAAATTTCAAGTCCCAGCTAGAGTAGTCCCATTACCCATAATCCCACGCAAAAGTGAAGCTCACCAGCGCAGTTGATCACCCATAAGGCAGGTGGCGCACCAATCTAACTCGCGCATTAGTGAGCGCGCTTTCCCTGATGGGCCGGGGTTCGCGCCCGACTCTGGGATATTTTCTTTTAAACTTTTTACTTTTTATATGATTCAATCACTTTTTTTCTATAATTTTTTTGTACTTATTAATTATTTTTTAAATAAGTGTACCACTACACAAGCACAAAAATTAAGAAAAATATTTTTTAAATTCAGCATATATACAATCTTTATATTCATTGCTAAATTTATATTTATCTCTTCGAATTTTACGCATATGTACTGAATTAATTAAAATTATGGTAATGATTATTATCGCTTAATAATTTATTATATCTACATTGGAATTATACAAGGTTAATACAGCTAACTAAAAATATAAGCCAAATTGATTAAGAATCATATAAGTATAATTAAAGGTAATTTTACGCCTGTGGGGGGTCAATAAACAAGTACGAATTTTAATCATAGTATCTCCCAAGATCGTATATTGGCCTTACAGTGTAACTTTTTGCAGGGCTCTGGGTCCAATCTCGAACAGATCATTTTTTTTTGCTAATTCAAAAACATGGTTCCGCTTGCTTTAAAACTATATACGCTAATAGTAAAAAGTAGCAAATATGATTATTTAAATAAATTATTCATAAAAATTTGCTTAAAAAATTTAAATTAACATCATTATTTTGCTAAGAAAAGGCATATATTTTGCAAAAAAATCTGTATTTATCGAATATATATAGATGTCCATATCTCTTGAAATAAGGACTTTTTAAGCATACTTCGAGTGCCAAAAAAATGCTCAATTGCCAATAGAGTGCACCGTACTTAAAAACAGAATATTGATAATTTTTCATTTAATAAAAAATAAAAATGATACTTCTGCAGTAGACTTAAGTCTTCGTCTGCCCGACGTACGCGTGCACAAGTTTTGTGCAATTCCGGTGCAATCGCGAGTGCACACTGGAGGACTGAAATTTGCGGCAGATGTGTGCGCAATTCTGATGCACTTCTGCTGCAGCAGACTTAGGTCTTTTTCCGCAATCGTCTGTCCGGCATTCGCGTGCGCATGTTTTGTGCGATTCTGGTGCAATCGCGAGTGCACACTGGAGCACTGAAAATTGTGGCAGATGCGTGAGCAATTCTGACGCACTTCTGCTGCGGCAAACTTAAGTATTCATCCGCAATCGTCTGCCCGGCATTCGCGTGCGCATGTTTTGTGCGATTCTGGTGCAATCGCGAGTGCACACTGGAGCACTGAAAATTGTGGCAGATGCGTGCGCAATTGTGATGCACTTCTGCTGCAGCAGACTTAAGCCTTTTTCCGCAATCGTCTGCCTGACATTCGCGTGCGCATGTTTTGAGCAATTCTAGTGCAATCGCGAGTGCACGAGGGTGGTAACTTAAACCTGCGGCAGACACGTGTGCAATACTGCTGCAATACTGATGCACGCGCGCTTGCGTTAACTTGACTGGTGCAATTTTGCTGCAAGCACTGCGTGCAATTCTGCCCGACAGCCTGGTCAACGGCAGACTGTTACCAGAGTAAGGATTAAATTTATCATTGCAATCATTAATTCAAAAGAGTGAACCTTTCTATTTTGGACATAGGAATATTTAATAACATTGTAATTATGGAAAACGGTGTTATATCTGTTCATGTTTCATTATTACTTTACTAAAATAAATTATATTCATATAAATAGAAACCGTAATTAAAACAGAACAAACTAATATTGCTCGATGGAAACCAAGCGGGAAGGTGGCAGTTATGTTCCATCAGGTTAGGATAGGAAAGGTAAGGAACAAGGAGAAGGAGTAAGGCTTTTGTGATTAATAAAAAGAAGGATGATCATGCAGTAATAATTGGAGTTAATCTAAAAATGTGGTCCTTTGGTAATATTTTAACTTTTATTCTTAGAATTAGAACAACGAAGCTATTAAGGAATAAACACTTGATGAAAACATAACCTTATAATATGTAAGATTAACTTGAACAATAGTAAAGGGCTTTAATTAGTTATTTTATAATTCAAAAGTTCAAAACAAAATCAAGAAGAAAATTTCAATTTGTAACGTTAAGACCTTCCCCCGGATGCTCGAGTATACCAGGGTGTTTAAGGAAGGGGTGAACTCGTGAATAAATGGTACAACTGTTTATGAAAAGTAATAAAAAAATAAAGTATTTATTCCATAGATGGTGGTGGAGGACATTTAGAGATGTCTGAAACAAAGTAAAAATATGACGAGTTGTAATTATCGGCGATTCTCAGTTTAGTTTTACAATTATGTGTCTAGTATGCGACTCTGACGAGCTATTCCAGCGTGAATAGATTATATGTACTCGGGCGAGGCTTCTATACACGAATATGAGTGAATCCAGTAATTGGGACACGGTGACCCAATTACTGACACCCTACGGATTCGGATTCTGGTGGTCCTAACTAAGGTACCAGCCCAGACGCGATGTCTCTACGATGATTTCTTACCAGTGTCGGTAACGAGGGGCACCTCAGTTACCGACATTTTACAAAAACGCGGGTATCTTGCCTAAATGTAGGCCAAAACGGCGGTTATCGGTCGTAAAGCGTTAGCGTGCACGGAGGAGCGCCTCACG
>UELV01182061.1:0-21211 GCA_900490015.1 Megastigmus stigmatizans
CTCTCTCTCTCTCTCTTTCTGCTGCTGCTGCTTCTGCTTCTCTTTCTTCGTGTTCTCGTGGGCACCGACGCAATCAGCGCCAGCTTCTCTCCTGCACGCCGCGATTCAAACGACCCGCCGTCCCGACATTCTTCCCGAGCAAAAAGCTTCCGCGCATGCGCTTTCTCTCTCTCTCTCTCTCTCTCTCTGTCTTTCTCTTTCTTTATGCTTCGCGGCCTCGGGGCTTAACTCCGTGTGTATATGTACCTCTCTTCAACAGCATCCAATAGCAGTGGTATACAGCAACTCATGCGAGTGTGTAAGACACAATCGCTGCGACTGACTTGTGTCGCTGCTACTGTCACTCTCTCTCTCTCTCTCTCTCTCTCTCTCTCTCTCTCTCTCTCTCTCTCTCTCTCTCTTATTCTCTCTCTTGAGCTCACCCGCCGGGTATAAGTATACATATATATTTCTCGGACGACGACGACGACGGCAACTGCCGCGACGAGGACTATAAGCGCTCGAGGGCAGCTCGGGACGACACACACGCGGCTCTTTTCTCGATATATACGTATTCATTCGCGATTCCACCGTTTTGGATAAATGAGAATGGGGAGGGACGAGGAGGACGAGCTGAGGAGAGAGAGAGAGAGAGAGAGAGAGAGAGAGAGAGAGAGAGAGAAGTGAAGAGCCGGCTCCGTAGCTGCGGAGACGCACCGCGCAGTCAAGAGGAGGATAATACTCCTCTCTCGCGAGGCGCAGAAAAAACGCGCTGATGCGCGCAGCTCTGGGAGATGGAGAAGAAGGGAATTACCGATACAATTCTTCCCTTTTTTTTTCGTCTTCTTTCCTCGTCGTTTCTCCGTGTCTCTCTCGCTCTCTCGGTCGTTTTTTTTTCTGCTTTTTTTCTGAACTCGCGCACCTATAGGCTTGCACGCGCGCGCGCTCGCGCGGTGAGTGATTATTTCTGGAATGCGACGCTTTTTGTCGACGGATGAAAATTGTTTTAATTGTGTTAAGGACATTTTTTTTTCCTTCTCGATCCCGATTTTTATTGCTTCGTTATTCTTTCGACTTTGACTGCGCGCGTTACATCGGTTTTCGTTGTTTTAGGTTAGAATACATTCTCCGCTACTTGAGAATGCTGTACGTTCCTCTTTTTATTGTCAAAGCCGCATATGTTTTCTTATTGTATATTTATAGAATATACTTGTAATGACTAATCGAACATCGAACATCAAACAGTCGCTCTGCAGAGCGAAATTTCTTCAATATATGTACAATAAAATTTATTATACACATGCTGGATAGAATTAAAAATTTTAATTATGTTATATTATTTTCAAATGATCTCATTTAACATTAAATTCAACGAATCTAACTATGATTATGAATTATCATTCCACTTGTCATTTAAAAATGAAAATTCAGTAATACACGGGTTTCGGAAATTATATACACAGAGCTACGATTGCCCATGGAGAAAGTTACTTTAGGTATCGGGGATCGCTTCATATACACCGACTCCCCCAATCATAAGGGACAAACGAAATGTAAAGTACAGTCTCAGTATCTGCAATAAGGAGACGATAACAACTGCCGAGGGATCCAGAGAGCCGCGGCAGCAGCCGACCTCTCTCTCTCTTTCTCTCAGCAGCAATAACAGAGAAACAGCTCGTGTACGCGTGGGGGGCGACCCGATACGGACATTTCTGTGCCGCGCCACTGCAGCCCGTCTCTCTCTCTCTCTCTCTCTTTCTCTCTCTCTCTCTCCGCGTTGCGCCACGGAATCAAAGGGCTTCTCGTGAAAATGCCAGGCATAGCTCGGCGGGTCCTCTCTCTCTCTCTCTCTCTCTCTCATCCTTGCGAATCGAGCTTGCAACTGACCGAACACGAGAGAGAGAGAGAGAGAGAGAGAGAGAGAGAGAGACAGAGAGAAGAAAAGGAAGAGAGAGAGAGAGAGAGGAGTTAGTCGAGGCTGATACGATTGTTTTTACGGGCGCACCCAGCGAGCGCGCAAGAAGCTGTCCTTCGCTCCGCAGTGACGCTCACCGGACGATTCCGCCGCCACCACGGGCATCCAGACCAGCTGAATCTTTGAATTTCAAAATATCTCCCGTTCTCGTGATGCTGCCGCTGCTGTTGGTGCTGCTGTAGCTACTCGCTGCGAGCTCTCGCATTCATATCTCTGGGACCGGCGCGCTGTGCGTTAGCGCGACGCAAAGAAATGACGAGGCTGCGCGCGCGGCAATTATTAAACTCCTGATCGTGCACGCGTGCTTTTATTTTCCTGCGGAATGGATGTGCGACTTTGAGCGTCGATGTTGATCGTATACACGGATTAATTATTTGTTAAAGTGTTCGCTTTGGATTCCGACGATATATGACATTAGTGTGACAGTGTTTTAAATAACATATACTTAATTTGTAAAGTAGATATATATATATTTAGTTGTGTATTAAAGACCGAGCCTTCAATCATAAATACCTGGAATTACATTACGATTTTCTAGATTGAAACAATTAATTTCTAACATATTTATTTAGTTCGAACAACAATCGTTACAGTAAGGTCTCCGAAGAAATTGTTGATTCATCTAAATCTATTAGTGGATGTTTGATGTTCAACATTTTGCTTTATACATTTGAATTACGCCATGAGAAATGTGAAATTGAGAAACTTTTACCCACGGAACGCAATAGAAAAATTAAAATATGTTTACCTTCCACTTAATTTGCTATTACCGCAAGCCGAAACGCAATACTTCCATTAAGATTGCAACCCATGCGCACTTTGCGAAACCCGCGCGAGCGGCAAAGAAACAATTTTCGCGCGTGCGATCAGGATCACGCGTGCGCGCACTCGTTTTGCAAAAGCGCGCTATACGGACTTAACGAATCTCTTTCTCTTATTTATATTTGCATTTTTATTCAACTCACGTAACCGATATGAACGTCGACCGTAATTTTCCTAGTTATAATTGTCCAGTGACCAGTGGCGGCTCTCGAGCATAATTTCTCTCGCAAACGAAGCCAATGCGATTTTCGCCTCCCCCCTCGCCAAATACCATTGAGAGATATATCTGCTGCGACTCTACACATACGGTGTATATACTCAAAGGAAAGGAGACCTGGGTGGAAACTTGTCACCGTTGACGACAACGTCAGTCTCCCACGATTCCGTTAATCACCGCCGCTGTGCATTTCTAAGGAGCCCGAAAGAGTGAGTGAGAGAGAGAGAGAGAGACTCGCGAATTACGCAAGCCCACCTCGATACTACTTTCTCTTCTTGGTCTTAAATCTAACAGGAGACTCTTGGGGTGGGAGACCGAGAAATTATATATAGATATATTATAGGTATTGATCAGTGATTCGAGGTGATCGAGGGCAAGAATTGTCGCGCACAATTCAGATTTTCATCGCCCACGTGTCCATACAGCTTCTGAATGTACATAAGGAATGAGGCCGCATATATGGAATTTACTCGATATCCGTTTGGCTCGAGAATTTTCCGTTAGAAAAATTTTATTCAATGGTAAAGGCTGAATGGTACAGAATATTATTTATTGGGGTAAAACCCATTTAACCAAGGATAGTCTTAATTGCCTGACAATCAAAAAATATTTAATTTTGGACTGTATATTGTATATTTGTAAAATGGTTTCTTGTATAATGGGCTCATTTTATGCGATAACCAGAAAAAATGGTTATTTATCTTTTTATATTGGGACTATATAGTAACTAATTCGCTGGAAAATAGCTAAGTTGATATTTATTAAAAAGAATTAATCCCCTGTATCACTAAAAGAACAGTGCAGTGAAATTTCGTCTTGTCACTAGAGAACAAGCCTGTGACAAAACCAAATCTGACCAGCTTTCTCTTGTAGCAAACGCACTCTGCGTGTATGCTTTGTCGATAATTTGATATTTGCAAATCATCGAAACGAAATGGGTCATTTGTGAATCAAGCTACGACCATCTTTGTTATTTAACGTACTTAAAATCTACTCTTGTACTTACTTTTCGTGAAGATTTTCAGGGACAAGATACACCCAAAAACTTATAAAATATAATACAAAGTTTGAGTTATACGTGTTGAATGAATTTAATAATTTATTAATCTATTTAAATTTGTTTTAATAAAATGCTTTAGATATGCAGTGAAAATAGCTTAAATCATGTGATCGAAATTACAAAACATATGATTCTTGAATTGTAAGAATAATAGTAAATGACTATGGTTCCTGTAAATGTGTAGCTAAGCGAAACACTCTCACAGTGTAATCTTGCAAACAAAAACAAAGCTCAGCTGCAAAACGGAAGGACAGCTGACAATTGTTGGGTTGAAAAAAAAAAATGCCAAAAAATCGAAGAAGATTGCCGTCTCCCTCTCCCCGCGTCGGAGTCTGGACGTCAGGGTCTGCACGTCCGTCGCGCTTCTCTCGCGGGAAGACACTCGCGCGAGCTGCGCGCATATAAGAAGAGGATCGCCGAGTGAAACCAGGTGCGAACGGAATGCGGTCCAATCCATTCGCGGAATCCGATACTACTTTCAGTATAAATCGCTTTGCCAGCGATGGAAAAAGTTTGGCAAATAAAACGCGCGAACTGCGCGAAATTGTCGCCGCGCGGCGCTGCGGTATTTCACCGTGTATTATACCTCGTATAGAGACCGACGGCTCGAACCTCGACTCGCTATACCGTCACGCGCGAGTCTACGTTTATCGAGGATTCGCCGGGCTTTTAATGTAACCCGTTTATTTTTTTTTCTTTGCAAACCACGATGTACAGCTTGCCAGTTTATCGCTCCGTGAATTCTGAATTGCAATAAAGGTTTCGAGCGGTCGATTCAAATTTGAAGTTCGAACTGAAGGACCAAAGTTTTTCGTCCCATGAATGATCGTACGCTAATGTAACCGGCATAAATTGTGTACTAAATGCGAAGTTGTTAATTTTATGTCCTTTGTTAATTTGTTTTTGTCATGATCGTACTTCAGTACTTACTTTTTTTTTCTATTTAATTACGATTACAGCGGTTTTATAAAAAAAATTTGGACATTAGGTATGCTTTTTTTACTGAGAAAAATGCTCTTGCAATATTTACAATATGAAATTCTATTTTGCATTCTCATAGAGGCAAATTTAGAGAATAGTGAATAAAGTGGAATAAAATAGCTAGCGAATAAAATAGCCTACAGCACATTCATTTTATTTTATCGCTCATCAATAATATCTTTGACTTATATGCAGTGCTTCCTTAACTGAAAGTGAACATCCGTATAGAAATTATGCAAAGCCGTGCGCCAAACGACAACTGGTAGAATTGTCCACTCATAGGCTTACATATAGTGCAGGAAGCAGAACCTATCATGCAATGGTGTATATGGATCCAAAATGTTAATTATAAGTTCAAATATTTGTTCTAACATATATTATGTAATATATAATATATAAATAAATTAAGTTATAAACCATATTTAAAAATAGCTTAAGACTCCTTTATACAAAACAAATAACAAAAATTTAGTTTTTGTAATTAATACACAATAATACTATTTCTAAATCACTTTAAAATTTATTTACTATTTTATTAATATACAAACACCAACCAGCACAAGTGAACTTAATAAATAAGAAACTCTAAGAGAACAGATATGAACATAAAAAGATTTTAGAATTGCTACATGTTTGGAAATGGAAGTGTTTTGGGCATGAGACTGCATGATTGTCCATCTTCAGCAATATACATTCAGCTCTTAGACACAATACAAAAGAAAAATCGAAAATTTTTTATATGTAACGCTCACCGTAGTCTAGTTAAGGAGGGTTATATACATATAAACTTGATAAAGATTTACCACTTCAAGATTGGAAATTTTCCTTTATTGATTCAGTCAGCAGCTGATAAACCCACCTTTACTACATGCTAATCAAAAAGGCATTTTGGTAATTCAATGCCAGCATTAAATTGTAAGCATAAATGAATTTATCGCTCATCTAAAATTTTACGAAATATGGTAGTTGTAACAAAATTTATTACACTTGTAACAAAATTTGTTATAGTTATAGTAAAATTTACTACAATCGTACATTACTTTAAAAGTGTACAAAGGAGATGATACCCGCGCGAGTCGAGTTTGCCTCCCGAATGAAGCGAGGGTGGCAAGTAGACGAGTATAAAGTTAGTTAAAAAGAGTTAAAAAATGTTGCAGAAATTTTTTGTTCTTATGCTCTCAAGGTCTCGATCAGACTTCGAATTTCAATGCGTATTAACCGATGTCGAGACAACACTGTTTATTTGCATGCAATATAGTAAGTCGTATAGTAGCACAAAAGTCGAAATTAAATAATATTGAGAGAAAAGTTATATAGTATATTAATACATTAATATAATAGTACATAATATAAATTATTTTAATATTAGCATTAGCTATAATCAAATATAATCAACATTTTATGCATAGTCCAATTGTCTGTTATGTTGCATATTCTAAGTATTTAGTTTCCCGCACCCGTGCGGTGAATTGGCACTTTGAGCACGGCATTAGCAAAAATATAATATCACAAAATCTACTTTAGCCTATAGAATATTTTTATAAAACGTATCTAAATTTTGATATAGCACAATTTTTACAATGTAACACACTATTTTTTATAGAATATAGTTCATGTCTCTCTTAATAATAATATATTTGCGAACAACCTAACAATTTCTTTACAACATGACTGTCCTCTGGTTACAACGGAATGTAGCAATTTTTACTATAAATATAGTAATTTTTGCAAGTACTTTTTCCTCCGTGTTCATTATTCCTTTTATAACATTAGAATGGTTTTTAATTAAAACATTTACGTTTTTCTTTATTGAAAAGTGCTATTCTACGTGTAGATCTTCGAAAAATTATTGAGCGAAAACTCCTTTATACAAATAAAAATATTTATCTCCAAGTTCACACGGAAAACTGACCCGATTCGGAGGAGAAATTCCCAGGATCTAAAATTCTTCTTGGCCGTCATATTTCTTTTCCCCTCGAAAACCAACATGTCGCGCACGAATCCCGCGCAAAACTGCGTATACACACAGATGCACCTCGCCCAATCGAGAAATCAAGGAGCCAGGTCATAAATTCACAGGAAAGTATGCGCATACCGAGATAGACGCTTCACTCGTTCATACTCTCTCTCTCTCTATATATATATATATATATACAGCTGTAGCGACTCGATGGCACGCGGGCTTTTCAAATTTCCCGGAAGCCTCGGCTCTCGCACACGCGATCGGCTTAGAGATGGAAAAGAGAAGAAATCAAGCGACGACTTTCTCCTTATCCGTCATACGGGGGAGCGTTGGATGTCGTTCGAGTATAACCGCGCTTTGGTGCAGGAGTAATTCGCGCCCGACGTACGCGGGCATACCTACAGCGCGGACAATTTGTAGCCGCGGATAAAAAGCCACCAATTAAGAGAGAAACTTCTTTCTGCGCGTTGTCGTGAAACCTCGTTCCGTCGGAGGCTCTCGTCCGTGTCTATGTGTGTGTGGGTATGTATTTGTAGGTGCAGCGCGAGGCTAAGTGGACTCGCGAAATAAGGAGAACCTTTCGCGCGCTGCACCCGCGTATATAGTATACGCCTCTCTTCTCTCTCGGTCTTTAATTTACTTTTTTTACCGGCTTTATGTGCACGAGTGATAACACTAAAGCCTTTCCTATTTAGGGGGCAAATTGGATTCCTTGGATGGAAAATGCGCGAACGGTGAATGTGTCCTTCGCGTGTGCTTGGAATTCCTATTGTGACAGAACATTTACCTAATCAGTTTTACGATTCGAGAGATAGGATGAAGAAAAAAGGTATTGCAAGGTGGAAGATTAATGAGGTAATTAGGCGGAAGGACTGTTTGAGAATATTTAGAAAGCTCGTTCTATGCTTAGAAATAGATCTGGACTATTGGGTCGATGAGCAATTCGTATACAAAATGTGTTCAATGAACTATAAATTATCTTAAGCTCTTACGATAATAAGTGTAAGATAAAAGGAGTTTATTAATAATTTAATTATTAATCTAAACCGGACTATTTCGCATAAGTTAATTCACTCAATTGGAGTCAAAAATACACAATTAAAAAATTATACCATTTACCAATGATAATGAATCGTTCTAGAACTGTATTGTAAAGGTTTCTTTTTGGAAAAAATTTGTAGCTACATGTGTCTTCATTCAGAATCTACAAAGATTACGCAGGATTGATAGACCCAACTTCTTGAAAACTGAAATAGTATACCCAGTCACTATATACAAGAGAGAAAATTAAATTAAAAAAAAAGTAAATAAACTCTATTTTTACTTTATTGGGCAGATTCTTCACTTTTGTTAAAGAACGATCTGTTATTAAACTTTAAAGAATCAATTTTTTGATGAAGAAGCCATAATAATAGATTCTTTATAGCTCATTGTTCTAAAAAGATGATGAATCACAAAAAAAGGTAAATAAAAAATATATCGACACTCCTGGATAAGCTCGGGTGAATCAAACGCAACTCGTTAGGGTCGTTGGCGCAACTCTCATCGATGCACCTGCCGTGCACCGTCTTCGCAACAACTCTCGGAAGTCCGAGTTTTGTCGTCGCGGGGCAAGAGCAAAGAATAGAGAGCAGAAAAGCCGCGTTTCGCGGTGCAGCGTTTAACGAGGGCCGGGCGTTTAGCCTCGAATTATTCCGTCACGGTGCATTAATCTCGCGGAGCGAAGGACTACTTCTTCCTTCGCTCCGCCTCGTTTTGTATATATAATACGAGCTGCTAATGAGTCGAGCCGCGCGAGGCCTCCGTTGAATTTGACGATCGTAAAGCGGGCCGCGTGGTGGCAAGTCTCTCCGGGCTTCACCTCTATATGTACACGAGAAGAGCTTAATTTTTGGGACCGCGCCGCAGACTCACAGGCGACAAGTTCGCGTTGATTGCTTATTGCACCTGCGCGGACAGGCAGGCGATGTAAAGCGGCCCCGGCCGCGGCACTTTTGTCGGGGTACCGCGCAGTTGAGTCGTTCAGGCGAATATATGTATATATGTGTGTATAAGGGGAGAGCGAGTTTCGGGTGAGAGATTGAAAAATTTATGAGCTGCTTCGTCGTAGATGCGCAGTGTGCAGGGTGTCGCAAGCGCGCACGCGGTTATGAGTGTGACAGTTTAAATTGGTCGTGAAAGAGATGACTGCAATTTTTTATTCGACCGCTGCTCCTTTTTGCGGTGTGACCAAACTTTAAATGCGCGCGTCGCACCGGTTGGTATAAGCGGCTCTCGAGTCTGCGTCCCTGCTATAAGCGCAATCTTCTTGGGAATTTCTTGGCTTATGTTTGAGAGGTAATTTTAAATTGATATGCTTGCCACATTTTTTATATATATATACGCAATAATTTTTACAAATTACATATATTTTTGGAGTTGGAATAAAATTTTTACCAACCAGTTGGATATACCGGGAATTTAGACTACACTAAAGTTCTTATAGTAATAAAACATCCCTCTTATAGGCATTCTTTCATAATTCTAGAAAAAAAAAGGAATGAATTTACATCTATATAAAGTCGTTGAGTACAAAAAAAAACGGAGAAAATTAAGCTCCAACCCCTTTTATAAAGCTATACAATTATCCTAATCGATTCAATGTATCCGCTATGCATTACAAACTCGCGATTACAATTAAAACGTCCGGAGCGCGCGAGCTCACAATTATGCATATATTCAAATGTGAAAAATGAGCAATTCCAAGCGCGCATCTCGCATGGAAAAGCGAATCGAGGTTTGCATATTTCTTTGTTCCGCGAATGCACAAGCCACACACCGGCATCCTCTTTTTCCCTCGTTCGCGCGAGTCCTACACGACGCATCTGCGTCAGAACGGGCGAGCGAGAGAGAGAGAGAGAGGGAGACACGCAGGTCCGCGATAATATGCACGCGTGCGGCACTGGCGCAGAAAGACACACGCGGGCGTAATAAGCCCAAAGCGAAGAGATCGCGAAAGAAAAAGAAACAACGCAGCAAGCATAATTATTCAGCGGCCCCTGCGCATAATAAATATAACGGCCAAATGCGTGAAATTAAAATACCTGATAAGAGCCACGCGGAGGTAGTGGTGGCTCGAAATATAATAAAAAGGAGCTTTTTACTGGCACTCTCTCTCTCTCTCGCGTCGACTCTCTCCTTCCGCGCGCGCGTGCTTCAAGATCTCATCGGGGCAAAAAAAGAGCGAGAAAGGACGGCGCGAGAAAACAGAAAGAGAAAAGCAAGCGAGGGAAAGAGAGAGAGAGAGAGAGAGAGAGAGAGAGAGAGAGAGAAATTCCTTTTACGCACAATCTCCGTCGGATCGGATGGAAGTTGAAAACTCGGCGGCTGCTTGCGCTGTGTGGCCCCCCCCTCTAAAGATACTTATCAGCATTTATTTTTTGGGAAGAAAGAGAGAGGGGGAGAGAGAGAGAGAGAGAGAGAGAGAGCGAGCGAGAGAAGGTGAGGTGGAGCGCGAGAAGAGAGAATGCCCATTTGCATGGTGCAATATCGTACATTCTTAGGTGCCCAATTACGCGAGTCGATCTGGGCCCGATAAACCATGCTCCATCCCTCTCTCTCTCTCTCTTTCTCTCTCTCTCTCATATATGCTATGCGAAGGTGTACAGTGTGCGATGTGGGGGCCCTTTTTTCATGATACATTGCGAATGCGCACGCTATGCTCCATATGCTCGCTGTCTCCGTCTCGCTCGGCCTTCGGCTCCTATACTGCACCAATGTACGTATGAAAAGTATTGTACACAGATGATTGTGCAAGACAACAAGGAAGTTTCTGGTTATCTGTAATATGAAAATCGGAAGGTAGATTTTGTACATTAGAAATAGGCTAGGATATGGTTTTGTTTGTTACAATATTGTGGAGATGACGAATGCGATATACACATCGTCTTGCAAACGATATAAACACTACGCTGAATAAAGTCGACCTACACTTTCTTTGTGTCCTTATATGTTACTTGTATATATATATATATATATATAAATATTAGACAATCAGTAGACGATTAAGGTTATTGCTTAGGATCAGTAGAAAAGGTCAAACATAATAAGACTGCTCCTATAAGGATATTTTCTTTATGATCTTATGCTTTAGCTTATACAATCACTTTTATGGACCAAAAATATTACGATTAACGATTTAAGTACATCACATTTGTCAACATATACAATTATATTGTCAAGATCCATAATCCTCAAATTTATAATCGATTTGAATAAAATCTTTTTAAAATATTGAAACTGTTTAATTATTTAACAAATAAAACAGCTAACAAAAGTATTATTGATTTTGTAATACTTTAATAAGGCTTTCTGCTGCTCTGGAATTCACAGTTCCATCTTCATTTTCGTTGACTTTTGTTTCTAAAACATTAGTTTGCAGATAATGCATCAGCTGTGAAATAAATTGGAGCTTAGGCTAGAATAAATTACCTCTATATAGTGCACCCGTAAAGTATTATAAACAAATTAAGCACTAAAAAAGCTCTACTTTAAAATTTGTTCCGTCATAGCAAAAGATTACTATTAGTTCGCTATATGAAAATTTCTATTCCTAATACATACACACGCGCATACATGATCCTTAGCTCTAGCTCTTCAAATCATCTCAGACCGCACTTGTCCAATAAAGCCATCAAACCCCAAGATTTTATATAACATCAGGCCGACCACTCCGCAAGTCATCTAAACCAATGTCGTATCGCGCAATAGAAGCAAACCATATACGCTCACATTGCACACACACACACATCCTCGTAGAGAGGGAAAAGAGCAAGCTCGCGGCCCCGGATTATTAGCATGGCAGGAAATGCAATTTCATTGCTCACGCGATCGCGCTGCTGCTGCGCACTTCTCCTCAGCTCTCCCAACTCCCCTTCCTCCCTCCCTACTTTTTTTTTCTCCCTTTCTCGCGCGAGCCACCACCGCGCCGCTGCCACCTCTCGCATAATAAACATGCATTTACTCTCTCTCGCGCGCGCAGCAACTGCACGCAGAGTTCAATAAGGAGTAAGGCAAGAGGTGCGCTATAGAGAGAGAGAGAGAGAAACAAAGAAAGTTTAAGTGGTATCAAGCGCGGCTATCTTTACCGGTTTATATGTAGAAGCAGCCGCGCGCAGCTCCTCTGCCTTTTATATGTACGTTTTAGGTGTATGCTATATACATGTATACTCGTTGCGGACCTTTTGCGCTCTCGCCGCTTAATGGGAGGCTGTGTGTAACGATGATTGATTGACGCGCGATGCTCCTGCTGCTGTTGCTGCTGCTCTTGCTGCTCTGGCTTTGCCAGCTAAGAGAGCCTTTATATATACGTTTGATGTGGTGTTTTATGCGCCAGTCGAGAGGATGCATCAGGTGCATTGCCTCATGGACTTTTCAATATTTTTATACTACCCTAGAATTTGATTTGTATAATATGCGCGTGTGCAGCGATGAAATTGTTTATACTTGGATTGATGAGTCGTATAGATCAAAAGTTGAGGCGATGAAAAAAAAGGTCTTACTTTTTAAGAATATAAATATTATTAATCCTTCTGGATAGTAAAATCGTCAACTAAGTATTTTAAGCATTTTGCGAGTGCAGAATTTCCAACGATATACCGAAAGAAATACCTCGTAATTTTTAATTAATCATCCCGCATAGTCAACTAGTTATGCTGACTATGGGGGAATTAAATACACATATACATATATAATCATGCAAATATTTTAATGCTCGGTTATATTTAAATTCTTTACCATAGGAATACTTTGATATAACTTATACATTGCGAAACGCGCTTTGAATATCTCACTTTATAATTATTCGAATTCTGCAGTAACGATCGTAATATATCACGGCCAGCGCAACGCGGTAAGTCACACACAATCGATTACGTATATATAAATATACACAAAACGCGTCAAGCCAAATGAGCAGAGTATCCGCAACAATTCGAAAAGATATGACTATATATATATATATACCGACCACACACCGCGTCTGAATGGTCCTCATATACATACCCACGATCGAGGCCGAACAATAGAACACTAAACGCGCTATTTAAAATTGCCTGGCTGGCAGTTCACCCGCTTTATATACTTATTCGCGCGCGGCGCTCATTACGCTCCCGTACAGAGCACAGAAATCTCGACAAAGGGATCGCGTATAGCGCGCGCGACCGATGAAATATATGTATATGCGCAGCTGCCTCATTTCCAGCTCTCCAACTCTCTCTCGCGCGGGCGCGCGGTTTTGAATCTCTCTCTCTCTCTACACACACTTGGTTTCTCGCGCCTCTATCGGGAGACAGATACTCGCGGGTGCGGCCTTCACCACCGGCACCAGCAGCAGCAACACCAAGCGGTTTCTGCGCTTCTCTCTCTCTCTCTCTCTCTCTGTCTCTCGTTCGCGGGTGCGAGGATCTCGATCCATGAACCGATAGGATCTGTAGCTTGGCTTCGGCCAATTACACCCGCCGCAGCTATACGCCAGTGTTAGACTCTCTCTCTCCCTCATTTTCTTGTGTTCCATCGGGTTATGTGCTCTCGAGGGACCGAGAGGGCGAGCGAGAGAGAGATGCACAGGTATCAGCTGCAGCAGCAGGAGCAGCTCTCCCAAAGCGAGCGGGATCTTATCTGTGTAGGTAGGTTATACGCTTGTGCCCTCTCTCTCTCTCTCTTTCTCTCGCGCGCGGTTTTGCCTCGTGTTCGTCGCCTCCTCGTACCTATACTGCACACACTTGCTGCAACCTTTTAAAAGTGGCGCGTCTAAGTATGAGAGAGAGAGAGAGAGAGGGATGGTTATTTCACTGGCGTGCGGAGAGAGAGAGAGAGAATTCGCGAGAGAGCGTGAATGGAGGCTTATTGCCTACGTAAACGCGATTTCTGATCTTCTCTCTTGCGCGCGAGTTCTCTCACACCCGTATTCCGACCAACTCTTTCGCTCTGGACTTCCAACTCCTATACATGCTGACAATATCATGAGACGAGAGAGAGAGAGAGAGAGAGAGAGAGAGAGAAGGAAGCTGGAGGTCCTTTAAGAGCTGCCCTCGAGCTGACTCTACCTTTACCTCTCCGATATATTGAATTTAGCGAGGGGTTATAATTCCACCTGTGTGAATTTCCACTCTCTTTTTATATACATCTCTACCGTTTTTCGCTTCCGCTCGGGCCTTTTTTTCAGATAGCACATCATGTGCCGTTATAAATGCGCCAAGAGTGGGAATGATTTTCGTTGTCGCGTGAGCTTAATGGCGGATATGGGAATTTTTAACGCGCCCCCGGTATAACGAACGGTTTCTCGCCTCCATTATTAAATTATCACGAGCGCAGCGGTATAAAACAGTGTTTTGATACTTTGCCCTGCAAATATAGAAATTCTTTGACGCAGCATGTTCAAATTTGACGCTTACAACAGACTGTGACATCTATTTTTGCGCATATAAAATTAATTATATAAAATAATCGATGTTACACTCTCTCTTTGTCTTCTTTTCTAAAGCAATATTATTAAATTAAAATGAAAATCTGAACATATATGTTGTTCATTAAAATACACAAGCACAGAGTTCAAGAAAAGCATATGTATAACCGAATATGTATATTCTTTCAGCCAATCGTCACAAAGCCATCGATACGCGTTTATTTATCGCGGATCTAGAAAAGTGGTCGTATATATATATATATATAAAACCGATTCAATATTCAACGAAGCATCAACAGCAGCAGCAGAAGCAGTAGCAGCAGCGTACGCATGGAATCGCGCAGGAGAGCCGCTCGCGCTCAGAAGTGCATATTTATTATATATATAGACGGATTCCGGTGCCACCCAGCCGGTAAACTGGTTCTACGCTCCGCTGGCCAGGCAATAATAATAGTCCCGTGAGCGCGCGCTCGCCATACAACACACACACACGCAGCAGCAATGGGTCAATGAGGTGCTTGTTATGGCGAACACGAAATACTTTGCATACCCCATAGATATTCATCGCTCGGACTTGCGGTCGAATCGAGTCTCTTCCCCCTCCTCCTCCCCACCCACTCTTTCTCTCTTTCTCTCACTGTGCGTGCGTGTGTGTGTGTGTGTGTGTGTGTGTGCGTGCTATTGTATATTACGGAATGCACCAGCTCGCACGCGCGCGCGCCCGAGCGACTGACCGCGTATAGTGAAAACGAGGAAACGAACGTCCGTCGAATTGAGGCTGACGATCGCCGATGGAGCTGCTGTTTGTTATATATGCTGTGCGTGCGTGGACGTGTGGAATAGGCCATTTCTGACCTCTTGGAATAATGTTCGATGTTGTTGTATAGGATCATTTTCGTGGGCTTTTTCTTGTTTATTTTTCTTTAATGATTGCGTCTCAACTTCGTTTTCACGCATTGTCGGGTTCGAATGCAAAATTTATATCGCGATCGTTAAAATTGCATATAACACCTGGATAAATGTACAATGAGGCACAATTCATATTTAAATTTTGATTTATTATAATAGAATGACGAATCAGTTAGCTCTTATCGTTATTTCAATACATACATATAAAAGATCTAAAAGTTGTAAGTAAAGCACAGAGATTTAATGAAAATAGCAATCACAGCAATTGAAATGCGTATAATTATTATTATTACGATAATAAAAGAAAGCGATTAGTTACCCCGGTCGTATAAATATTTTTGAAGTACTCTTAATCTCACTTGTATCATCGACAAAGCATCTGAACTTTCATCATTACTTATGCAAATTTTATAGATATTAGCACGATGATTATACGTAACTTAAAAATAATAACAGTTTTATAATGCCTAACTACTTAAATTATGTACTTTATAAGCATTCAACTCCGTATATATAAAACATGGATTAAAATCAAGATTTGAAGATTAACGACGTAAGCCAAATTATTATTTACATTATACCGAAGCAAAATGCAGACTGCTTTCTCGAAACGAGACATAATAAAAAATATATATATCATCTCATCATATATATATATATATATATTACACGGCTACGTGCTCACACATTTATGAAAGCTATTGGCATTCAAATCGCGAGTATCGACGCAGAGGATGACGAACGTCGTATTTAAATTATCCCTTACTTTCTTCAGGCATTCGTCACCGGCACCGCTTTCCCAAACGTTCTACGCTTTCGGCAGAGGCGCGTAATATAGCTTCAATCTATAGCTGCTTATCGCCTCCTTTGCACCCACTGTAAATTACCAATATACAATACGGCTATTACCCAAGTAATTCATGTTTTAAAATCCAAGCCAATCACGTAAAGTCAAATTGTATAATACAATTACAATATAGCGATTACGATAATTCCAAACCGAGTGATTCCAGGACAAACCTGCCGTCTATCCAAAAAGCATAAGCTATATACGTTGCAGGAATATCCGTCGCTTGAAAAAAGCGTATTTCTCGGGCGTACAAGTGCCTCCAAAGAGAGAGAGAGAGAGAGAGAGAGGTGCGCACCTGTTCCAGGTTTATCCGCTGCTCCTTTCCTTTGATCCTTCAAGGACTCGTGGTGCGCGCACACATTATACCCACCCGTTCACTCGCATGTTCACGCAGCAGAGTCTCTTAACCCATAGGGCAGCACTGCACACACACAACCCCGTATTACGAGCGTTTGTCGATGCGCGCCAGATAACAATCGTCCCGTAATTATGCGCGTAATTCATTTAATTTGATGTTCCTTTCTCGTTACACTGGGCCCATCCACACACTCACGCACATATATATATATACGCTC
This sequence comes from Megastigmus stigmatizans, assembly GCA_900490015.1. Classification (NCBI taxonomy): domain Eukaryota; kingdom Metazoa; phylum Arthropoda; class Insecta; order Hymenoptera; family Megastigmidae; genus Megastigmus; species Megastigmus stigmatizans. The sequence continues at coordinate 16,776 of UELV01182061.1, forward strand.
TAAAGAGTCGTTATATATCATTTTCACTGATCTTTCGTTAAAGCCACCGTACGAGATAGACACTTTTCTAGATTTAATTGTAACCGAGCTCTTCTTCTTTACATACATTGGTGTATCTATATATATATCAAGGCATTCTCGCGCGCATTCCGGAAAAATATTATTAAGCTTCGCTCGCGGGTATAGAAAGTTTTATTTAATTATCATGCGCTTACTTGTTATTCGCTATCGCTGATTATATACATAGTGTGTTGATGCACGGATACTTTGTTTGCAGGAAGTGGAAAATAAAAATTCGTAATATTATTGTATTATCGGAGACTATAATAAGTTATTATTACGTAAATTTTTATAAATATTCGTTTGATTTATTATCGCTTCGCGTAGGTTATAAGAGTTATAAGAGATATAAATAATCGAACGGAAATGGATTAATGGATTTTACAACATCAATAAATGGTTTGAGATATGTTCCGATAAAATTTATCGTATTTTTTATTACACATTTATGCAGAACGAGCGTGTTTGCACCGAGCTGATCGCGGTTTATTCTGACAATATTTACTATTCTTAATCTGAAGATTAAAAAAATTCAGCGAATAAAGTCACTAAAAGCATTGGTATTCGTGCACTTGTACATAATTCAGGATACAGTTTGTTGAATACTTTAATAATAACGTCATGTCATAATTACGGCAGAATATACAAGTGTTTAATTTTGAAAAAACTTAAACGAGGACAAAGTTATTACTTCAATACGACAATCAGCTGCAGCTCAAATGATTATATCCCTACGTTTTCGTACAACATAGGCAAATTCTTGTCTGGATCATCAAACGGTTTGACGTACAAATTAATCACGCGCGTCACAGCACGTACATCAACATAAACAAAAGTAAAGCATTTTTCTACATCTCCGCATCAGATACCGCTATAACATAAAACGTTTCTCTCTACAAAACGTCTCTCTCAAAATGAAAAAAAAAAATAACTCCCTCGAACGATAATAACCTTGTCGTAAGCGCGCGGGCAAACAAACTTGAACTTTTCGAGCGGCTCAATTTGATAAGAGTATATATATATATATATATATATACATATGTGTGTATGTGTATGAGCGGCTCAATTTGACAAGAGTATATATATATATATGTGTGTGTGTGTATATGTATAAAAAGGAGAGAGAGCGCAAGAGCGAAAGGAAGAGCCGCGCGGCGCGAGTACATATATACATCCAGACAAACCAAGGCGCGTTCCCAGCATTTCTTTCTGTCTTATCGGTCATCATCGCGTCTCGTACAAGTATATATATATATATAACACAGTCAAACCCCTGCATACACATACACACGCAAACTGTCGTCGCTTGACTTCCCAAACTCTACACACGCTATACATATACATATATATATACGTATACGTGGCGCGCGATATTCCCTCGATGCGCGCCTAAAGATCAGTCTTTCGTTTCGTTCTCTCTCTCTCTCTCTCTCTCTCTCTCTCTCTCTCTCTCTCTCTCTCTTTCTGCAGGTCGCCCTCTTGGTACAACAACGCATATATATGTATATAGCGAGCATCGCACGAAAGGCAAACGGTCATATGGGCCGCTCGTTATTTATAAGTGTATATAATGGGGCAGATGACTGTCCGATACCGTAGGCAAATATACCCTGAAAGCAAGACTGCGCGCGGTGCGTATATATTGCATTCGAAAGTCATAAGCTTACGTATACATACGATACATATATATATATATATATGTATACGCGGTGTGTATATATATATATATCTATAGTGTGTAGACGATAGGTTATCTGGAAACGCGCGGTTGGGCGGACGCGTTCTTTCTCCTCTGTGTGCAGTGTGTGTGCATATAGATTAAACAGAGCCGGTGCGCGCGCGCGCGATATTACCTTTGCTGTGTGTCTGTGTGTGTGTGCGCAAGGCTTGCGTGCGTAATATCGATCGTTGCGTCGGTTGTATATATTTATTATTATGCACCCGCGGATGTTTATGTAGGTATGTAGGAATAATTTGCACCGATGAGAGCGTGTAATTGGTGCTATATGTATATGTACAGTATCGCGCGCTCTACGGATATGCGATGCTTGTCGATCGCGTTTTTCGCGGTTTCCATAGTATCGGTATATACATTTTTTATTTCTTGCGCGTTTTTCCCCCTTTTTTTTTTAATTTGGAATTACATTTTTCTGCGAATATCGTTGGATGCGCGGATAGGAAAATTCCTCGCGGATGATCAATTACGCGTAATGCACGCGTATATACATGATATAATTAGATAAGTCCTAGACATGCTAGATCTGCTTGCAGTTTTCCAACTACCGATGATGTGCGTGTGTGTTTACTGAAAGTAAATTCAGTGCATTAGAAACTCAAATTATCTATGATTATTTTATATATATTTTTTTTACATTGCGCTTCACAATGATTATGGCGTAATTTCAATATTTACCTTATGCCCATAATAAAATTGCAGGGGGCCTCTCAGCAGCATAGAGTATCTTTATTATTTCTTCGAAAGGAAATAAAGTAGAAATAAACAAACACAACGAGACACTGATTTTCGATACAATGAATAAGCCAATACAGTGCTGAACTATAATATAGACTCGTTAGATAATCTTGTACAGCGAGTCTTCTGCTACAAACGAAATAGTCCGTAACATAAACGATGCCACTGTCGAAAGCAGACGTCGTCCACTGTAAACGCGCGCGCGCATAACAACAACTCACCCCGTCAGTCCTCATGTAAAATCGATCTAATCTCACCTCTATCCCATAATACACATAAGCAAGCAGCCCGAGGACTCGAGCATAAAGTATAAAAGAGCCGCGCGGCTGCAGCTCTATCTCTTTCTCTCTCGCTCGCAAAGAACAAGAGATTATCATTCAAGCAAAGGAGTACAGCAGCGCGCAGTAGGCGCGAGAGAGCCTCGAGGCTTCGCGTGACGCGCCCGGGGATGCGTGACACGAGAGGACCACATAGTCGTTCGCCGTGCAGTGGCCGTGTATCCGCGAAAGCTCTTACTCTCCTCTCTCTCACTCTTGCGAGTGTATAAGGAAGGAGGATGAGAAAGGAGTGAGAGAGAGAGAGAGAGAGGAGGGTGGGAGGGAGAGGAAGAAAAGAGTAAGAAGGGTTTTACGGCCTTCATAAATGCGCTGGCCGTGATTTAGTACGAGCGGCGCATCTGGTGTTATACGCGCGAGTTGAGCCTCTCTTGGCTTCTCTCTCTCTCTTTTGCTTTCTTTTCCTCACTCTCTGTGGCTCTCCTTTTTTTTGTTTTGGGTCGTTGCGAGCCCCTCATGCACCGACGCGTATATACCAGTACCTGAAAGGAAATTTCTATATGTATGATACAAGTGATGCTGAGCCTTCGTGTGTTAAACTCTCGCTCGAGCTTGCGATCAGGCGTTGGACCTGCCATTGATAAGAAACTAATTAAAACCCACCTAGTAATTTTAAATTTTTTATTAAGATGCAAACTTTAATTGGAGGTATATATCTGCATATTTTCTTCCGTGATCTATTAGACAGCTGAACATAGCTTTTGGACTTGATTGAAGCACGTAAAAGTACAATTGAAAAATTTTCGATAGAACGTATTTTCTTTAAAATAATGTATATAAATATTTACTCGACTCTTTGTATATTATTAATAAAATTCTATTTTTACAAAAAGCGAATTATTATCGGTCTAAAGCTAGCGCAACTAGATAATTCCTTTATTATATTTCTCAACTTATACCAGAAACTTTTTCCAGAGCAGTTACTGCATTCAATATGTATATATAAAGCTTTTTTCCTCTCGCGCAAAATCAAAACGAAAAAGCCCATATCTCCCGCAGAATAAGTACACTTTCGTAACTCGAGCGTATATATACCTATTTAATTATCAACGGCGCTAGTCCGCCGTTGCCGCGAGGAACCCCGACCGTATAGACACGGCAGCAGCATCAGCAGCAGCAGCATCAGAGATAGAGAGATGCGTTACACACAGCCTCGCCCCGTTCTTATAACATCTGAGGGAGCGAGCGAGAGAAGAAGTAAGAAGTAAGAAGAAGAAGAAGAAGAAGAAAGCGGCCTGTCCGCCTGCTACCTCAGCTCTCTGACAACCCGTTCCCTCGGGCAAAGTTCAAGCCGAGCGCGCGCGAGAGCCGCCACCGCCTTCACCGACGCCACCGCCACCGACGCCGCTGAAGAAGAAGCTTCTTGCTGTTTTATATACACCGGATTACGCCGGTGCTCCGGAAGCGTGCTCCTGCAGCAGCCCAGAGCCCGCCGCGGATAAGCTCCGCGGAATTTCAAAACGTTGATTGGATTTCATAGGAAAAAGGGGCAGCAGCTCGCGCGTATACCTTTAATTAACGCTCTCGCGAGAGATGATACGTAATATCGCTCGCGCGCACAACAGTCT
>UELV01182069.1:0-11036 GCA_900490015.1 Megastigmus stigmatizans
TCTCTCTCTCTCTCTCTCTCTCTCTGTGAGCTCCACGCTCAATCCCCTTCTAACCCGCGAACCTCGTCTGTGTGTGTGTGTGTGTGTGTGTGTGTGTGTGTGTGTGTCTGTCTATATACGCATACTCGTAGCCGCCTGTAACGTCGCTCGTAAAAACACCGTAAACTCGACAGCAACAGGTCCCGTGTGTCTGGCAGTAGCACCACACCACCACCACCACTACTACTACTAGTCGCGTCTTCTCTCCTCTGTTCGCTCGTTGTGCTGCTGCCTCCAGCTTATAGAGTTCCGCCAGGCCGATGCTTCTATGCCCTGTTACTTCTCTCTCTCTCTCTCTCGCTCTCGCTCTGCACTCGCTAATAATATCGTGGTCGTGAATGACGCGCCAGTGCAGGGTGCGGGTAGGAGAGAGGAGAGAGCCCGACGAGCTGACGAGCTGACGAGCTTCTTATCGTAATCGCGGACGTGCAGTCAGTTTTATATACTTTGGGATTTGGTGAAGCGGTTGGATCCACGAGGTTCGTGTGCTTTGTGAGATTAGACGTTTTGAGGGCGTGGGATAGGGATGTTGTGTGCGAATACTTTTTTTTTTCGAGAAAGTTGAATCGAATGCTTTGAGAAAAAGGGAGGGCAACTTTTATGGTTTAGAAGAGTTGGAAACGTCTTTTGTTTCCATTGTGGTTCTTGCCTGGGCACGTAAAATGTAAGCTTTCGACATTTTCAGAACTTGAGATGCTCAGTTTCCTATGATTTTTTATTTTCTTTCATGCGCTTTTTTTATAGTTGAATAAATATTTTTCTTATCCACATTCAAAAGACTGTAAATTATTTTTGATTGAAAAATTTATCAAGGAATTCATACTCGTTAACTCTTAGAAGTTTTTATAATAGAGACTCGTGAATTATAGGAACAAACGATTGCAAGTCACTATATAATGCACACTAAAGCTTACATATTATTTAAACAAACATTTTACGATTAAAACTTTTACAAATTATATGAAAACTACACAATAACGTTCTCACTCAAATCAGATAAAATAAAATACACGAATCTGTAGGAGTCAAACAAAGAAAATCCCGTAATCGAACCTTGAAATGTATACAATGAAAGTAACTCAATACATTGACTCCGCATCATCCGCTTCAGCAGCTCTCAATTTCGAAATCTCATCCGGTGAACCTAATCGCACGTGTATGTACACACAGGATCACATATATCTATGTGTATACACAGACGCGGTATATATATAGGAGAAAATGCGCGCGATCGCAAATGCGGATGTGGCATTCGCAGAATTCGGAAGTCGAGCAAGACTCTTTGGATTTTTCTTTGCAGGCTGCCTCTCTCTCTCTCTCTCTCACTCGTTCGCGTCATTTCGTACGTTATCGCAATTTCACTGGTAGAGAGACGGGGAGGAGGCAAAAGCGATTCCGCTCGCGAACAACGAAAGAGTCTCGAGCGCATTCTCCGAGGATTTGGAATTCCCGTCGTCGCGCGCGCGCGGTGCCCGCGCCCGAGTAGAGTGTGTGGCAGCAGCGCAGCGTTCGTTCGTTCGCTACGATGCGCCGATGCATAATGCATGCCGAGTTCTGTGGGTATAAATGGATGTGTGTGTGTGTGTGTGTGTGCGTCTGTGTTCGTAGATGAGAAGTGTGTACAAGAGGGAGAGAGATATTGTGGAGCTTAGCTTGCGAGTGGTTATCTATGGCTAGATTTTTGATTCTTTGTGGGATTGGGATTTTGATTCCTTTTTTTTTTATTTATTTCTCTGATACTAAGGGAGTGATGCCAAATTCTTGTTGATGGCTATGATCATGTTGTTCATAAGTATATTTGAAGTTGAGAACAGTGTTGAATATTTTCATCTTCGATTTATATATATTGAAGGATTTATTTGGCTGTATATAAAATTGTGGGGCTGGAGTTAATAACAGGTTACGCACGTATTCTGCTCGATGTACAGTATTGTCCACCTGTCTAATTTAGGTTTTGACATTTTCTAATTGTAGAGAATTTTACGGTGCATCTTTTTTTGTATTTAAATCAGAAATCATGAAGAAACTTAAAACTGAGTCACTGGTGAATTTGGGTCTAAATCCAAATTAGATCTCATCACCAAAGCTTTGGTCATCACAGCTAAATCTCTTCCAGCCACTGACTTTGGTTGAGCCGTCCAAAGTTTTGGGAGGCTGATATTTGTTCAAATGATTTAGTTGTGACATTCAAATCTTTAGTTCTTATAAGTATAGTATTTTTTCTGTAGAAGACGTGAGGAAATCAAAAAATTATCTTTGACGTCAAGAATCGTATTTTAATTCCTGATGTTTCTACTTACACATTCGTAATTATGAAAAGTTTAGGTGTTATGAAACTATTAAAATATTCAACATATATTATTTATAGATTCAACTGTGTAAAGAGAAATTGATTATATAATCTTGACAACTCAGTATTTATCGATAGATTGAAGTGCTGACAACTTTGCTAATTGGGCGATATATATATATACATTACTTCATAATTTACTAAAACTTTGTTACAACTAAAGTAGAAAACACCAATCAACGATATTGTTTCGAAGAAGTAGTTGCAATAGTACATGAGTCACGTTTCTTTTTTATTTTTATCCTCGGATTTGATTTGCATGCACGTTACAATAGCGGACGCAAAATAGCAGCACACGCAATCAAAGAAGTACTGGATAATGCAAATTTCTCCATACTTGTCCGTCAAAATGAGACATTTCGTTCTAAAGAATTGCCGGATTTCCTTGATCTTATGCCACATGAGACTTGGTTCTAATGCGCTGCAGTATCATCTATATAGGCTTAGGCTTGTAGCTTGTAGTTAACTTAATGACCAAGAATTAACGGTCCACTTGTTTCAATAATTTTATTCAAGTCTGTATCCATAAAAACACGCATGTTTGTAAATTTTTAAAAGTTCTGTCATCATTTTTTTACGCTATATGGAATATGCAAACTCAATCTTTAGCTTAAGTCCGCCCATTCGATCGACAAACATAAATAACCGCAAAACTGAAACGTCGCCCGCGTAAAATCCATTAAAAATTTTACACCATCTTCGTCAACCATCCCTGCCGCAGCCTGGAAATTTCACCTCCCGCCCGAGTTTCATATACCGAGCGCGTAAGAATAAATATTGACGGCGGGTGTGCGTAGCTCAGCCACGCGCGACTTCGATAATACAGTCTCTCTCCCGGTGCGGCGCGCGATGCCTAAATTATGGCCAAAGTTTCGCGGCTCCGAAAAATTTCCCGTTGCCTCTCTCCGCGCGTCCTTGACTATATACATGCGCGCCCAGCAAAAGCCATCCTCGTTCCGTGCGACAAAAACCCCGGCGATTCTTGGCTCCGGCGCCGAAAGCACACACACACAGAGCGAGAGAGAAAAAGAGGAGCTCTTCCGCGGCCATAAAAGTAACGCTTCGTTTGTTCGCCTCGCCTTTTGCACTTTTTCCCGCCTCTCTCTCTCTCTCTCTCTCTCTCTCTCTCTCTCTCTCTCTGTCCCTCCTCTATCTGCAGCAGCAGCGGTAGAAGCGCGCCGGGCTCAGCTTCTTCTTCTCCTCGCTCGAGGAGCTTCGCCGAGCGGAATTCCGTGAGCGCGCGCCGCGGCGGGCATTGGACGACTCTTTGCCTTCAGTCTCTCTCCGGAAGTGACGAGAGACTAGCGCCAGCCAGAGGAAACGGATGTCTACACCATTGGGCGACGACTACTACTACTACGACGTCGACGGCAACGACGGCGAAAGCTCGCCGAAAATTTTCCGACAACCGTGTATATATATATATATATGTGCGCTTTTGCGCGAAAATGCAGTGGCGAACGAAAAAAGGTCGCCGAGTGCGGGCGCGTGTATACGAGGAGAGCTGCTGATGGATTGTTATTGCGTAAGAGCTTTTGTTTGGATTTCCTTTTTGCTGGCTGCGTGTATGTGTAAGGATCAGATGAATATACTTTTGGAATACTCTTTTGCCGGACAATGATGTTGCGGTTCGCTTATTGGGTGGAAACGATATTTTATCTTTGAGGTGTAATTTATATATATATATATATAGATCTGTATTATCTGAAATTTTCGCGATAACTTTGGCCGCAATGACGAAGACTTGCAGGAAGTGGAAAAGGTTTTCTGAAAAATTCATTTACTAATATTGCCAAGGACCTGGTTCATCGAGGTTTTTGCAATTTAAAATAAAGGAGGGTAGCTTGTTAAATTTTGAAAAAGTCAATTTCACGGTAGAACGACTGTTGCATTTTAAATTCATGTATAACGATAGCGTTTTTTCACATATAGCCAATAATCCGAATATCAATTGACAGTTATATTCTTCGTTCGAGCTCTTAAATAACAGCTTTCATATCGAGGCATCAATCTTTAACAGTGTTTAATCTTCTTAGCGTGTGACAAATATGTGTCTGGAAAAATATTATTGCCGCGGTCATGGCGATATCGCGGAGATAAGTGTATTGAGACATACACATACGTGGTCCCGATCCATCCTCTCGCTTCTATTAAGATGGAATTGCTCGTTATATCGTTCCACTGAAATATAAGGTAGCACACCGAAGACTTTTATAAGAGCAATTCGCGATATAGAGCGCGAGAGTAGTCGAGGCATACGTTACACGACTCCCCGGAGAGGTGGAGGCGAGGAGCCGAGCATAACCGACAGACGAAAGAGAAAACGCAACGAGATGTGTGTGCTATATACTGCGTCTACGCGTCGAAACTTTAATACATCGCGAGCAGCACTTGTATATATGTATACTTTTGTTGTTTTACGTCTGCCGTCGGTACTGAATTTAATTCTGGAAATTAATCGAGTATTAATATTGACTGGGAATGTGTATTTATATCTGAGAGGAAGGTGATTGGAGTTGAGATTAAAATCGTTCTTGCGTAGTGGAGTATTTCATAGGAACATTGACGAAGTGTGTGTGTGTGTGTGTGTTTAAACAGGACGAAGGTATTTCGAAATTACTTCTTTTATATATAGCTATCTATTATTATGTATAATTGTTCGGCTCTACTAGCGAGTTTCGGTGAATGTTAGTTTGATGCGAATGAAACCATTGCTCTAACTATAATTGCAATTCTCAACCTTATAAGACAGAATCGACACTGAACCAAATCGGCTAATACTCTTTGAAAGATTGAACCTGTCGAGACGAGCGAACTCGCGCAATTTCGATGTGTGCTGCACGTGAGGCATTTATACGTTGTAAACATTGTCGATGGTCTGCGGGGCTTCAAGTTCCACGACCCTTTGGCACATGCAGCAGACACTGCAGCAGCGCGGGCCTCCGAGCAGTCGAACTTTAATGCCTCCTCTTCCAAAAGAATGAGCACTGTGTGTAGCTCTCGATCCCGTTGTATCTCGCTGTCGCGCGGTATCGTGAGTTTTTTCCCCAGTGTTGTTCCTTTTAATCGAGTGTCCGATACGTTATACAGCTCTTGCTAAACCAACGGCAGCAGCCGACTCTCTCTCTCTCTCTCTCTCTCTCTCTCTCTCATCCAATATATATTTGGTCGGAGATCCTTTGTTCTCCTCGTTTTTTTCGGGTGGAGTTCGAAGTAGCTGATACGGCTGGATGTTCTCTCTCTGTGACTTTATCCATGTGATCCTTTGCTTTGTGAAGGCGTTGCCGGGGTGGTGTTTGTACAAGCTGGCGCAAAGGTTCATTCCGATTTTCAGAGAAAAACAGTTTTTTTCTTTACCGCGAATCGTTGAAAATAATAGTATAATAACGTTAGGCATTAAATTAATATATCTATCAAGAAGTAGCTTTGTCTTGCAAATGACTGGTTTTAAGCGTTTACACGAAAAGCATATCAATGAATGGGGGGTATGCATTTACGCGTTCGTATCATTTACAATTCAAAGTCAATTCATTTACAAATTAAATCAAGTCCTTTTCGAGGCTAGAGGGAGGGGGAGGGAGAGAGAGAGAGCGAAGCCGAAAGCTAACTTGCCTGTCTATCTGGCGGACAGTAAAAAAGGACGACTCGCTCTTCGCGAGCAGCTAGCGTAAAATGTCATAACCCACATCAAGAGTCACTGCTAAAATTATCCCCCTTCCCTTCCCACAAAAGCTTCAAATCTCAAATTCCATCAATGAATAATATGAATAAAACTGTTTTTCTCCACATTCAAAGAATTAGCTTGTATAATAAAAAAAAAAATCGCGCAATTTCACGCCGTTATACGCTGCGTAGATTTCGAAAATTTTTATCCCTTCAACCACCCTCTATATATATATATTCCCTAGATAACAAACAGTAGGATACGCGGGGGTAGCAAACAAGTCCTGCACGCGCCGCCGTACATCTGACGCTCTCTCTTTCTCTCTCCCCGCAGAGCGAGAACGTGCTAGAGAGAGAGTATATACACGTACACGCACACACAGAGAGAGAGAGAGAGTGGGAGATAGGGAGAGATCCACGTATATACGAGAGGGTTGGCGTGTGGTGGGCGCTCGCGCGAGAGCCACTCGATCAATACGCCACGCTGCCTCCGCACCACCACCGCCGCCACCCCCAACGCCCGATGCGCTCTCTCTCTTGCTCGCTAGCTCGAGCGTTCGGCTACCCTCCCTTGTACCCTCTCCCCTACACCCCCTACTATACTGACTCGGCGGGCGAGAGCTTGCTTGTATGGTGCCCATATATACACACAGACGGTGAAGAAAACATTACACCAAAAGCCCCGCCGGATGAACGCACGCGTGCGTATGTGTGTATGTGTGTGTGTGGAATGGGGAAATCCAAGGGAGAGAGGAAGTTTGGGCAAAAACGGATGCACTACTGCACGACCTGAATATTGCCCTGTTCAACATTTGCCTCTTCTCTCTCCCTATATATGTATATGTTTATGTGCACCAGAGCTGTTGTTCATGTGTATATATATACTTTTTTACACTGCTTTCGATTTATTTTTGAATGGATTTTAATTGGATTGTATTTGTATATACCGCAAGGATTGGTTTATTTAGAAGTGCGACGATATCGATTTTCTTTAATTTTAACGAAATTAATCGCTGTGGCGTGGAGAATGCTGACAATGAAGTGTATATATATGCGTGCGTGGGGCTCGACGATGCGGTTTTGTTTTGAATGGGCTGCAACTTATGTGATTTGAATGCGCAAGTCATGATTCTTGCCGCCGCTCGATCGCGTTTATATATATATATATATATACGATGGGGACTTTTGTTTACCAGCTGCGATAACAATGCACTATTTTTTCTCCGGTGTTTTGTGCTATACGGCCATTTGTAGATTTTATCCGCAGAATATATTCGAATTTCGTGATATTATTCAAATTTGGGGTTTACTCGTATGAGCTTAAATATTTGTCATTGTGCTTTGAGTATTTCTACATGTATAAGCTTTGAAGAGGGAAAAATTTCTGTCGTTCCAGCAAACGGTAATTCCGAAACTCGAGAAACTAGTTCGCAACTGCTCGCCGAAAAGTTTATCAAATGACAAATTGGCCTCGTAACGCTCGCGCGTCCCTGTTCCTACGCACATATCCCATAAATGTTGGCAAAAGGAGCCTTTTCTCCCAGATTCTCGAAAAAGATGAAATACACACGTATATACAGGGGGAAATATATATATATATATATGAAACGAGGGTCCGTCCGATCCAGTAGGATTCTGTCCACTCGCGTAATACAAGAGACTAGAATGGACCTATACGTGTGCGCGCCCGAGCGAGACAGATGCGACTTGTACAGTTATATATATATATATATATAGAGTGGGATAGCATTCCGTACACCTGCTCTGTATATTGCAAAAATACCGGACTTGCCAGGGCAATAAGAATTCCCTTTCTGCTTTTCTCTTTTGCGCCCGTGATAGATTTTATTATTGCCTTTCCCTCAATTTCCACGCTTTCCGTCGATGTGCGTTACATCGTGTCTGTGTGTGTGTGTGTCTATATGTGTGCACGCGCACGGCTCTCGTGTGTCCCTTTGTCTCCTTCCCTACATACACTCTGGGGCGACAACGGAAAGGACGATAAAAAACGATAGTCCTTCCTATAAAGTTCGCTCTCTCTCTTTTTTTTCTTCTTTTTCTTCTCTCTCTGGCTACCGAGGCGCGCCTGTGTGTCTCGTGTGTGTATGTGTGTACGCGCCGCACTACATTTGGCAAATATTCTGGAACGAAAGATTGCGTTGGCTTTGCTTTATTTGGAGATTGAAATCGCGCCGAAGGAGAACGGATATGTGCGCGGTGCGAGTTGGCGAAACGAGGCGAAAGATTTTTCATTGTCTCGTGATCGCCAAAGTTATCGGTCTATATATATGCCTTTTTTCGTCGCTCGTTTAAATGAAGCTCTCTGTATGTGTATTTTTTTTATGCCAATAATTTTGTCTTCGAGATATGTAGGAATACCCATTTCCATATAAGTCGGTGGCGCAGCATAACGTGGGTGCGCACACTCGATATAAAGTAGGAAGCCTGCAGTTTATAAAACTCTTTCGTCGTGCGCGCTCGCGCACACACACACGTATATGTATATATCAATGCAAGGACACAAGCCTGCGAAGACTCGAGAGTATATAGCAGTAGCAGCAGCAGCATCAGCTCCCTCGACGTTGTTTTGCTCCTATACGTATACAACGATTGCAAGGTCCTCCGGTTAATTTTCTCAGCTCTCGGGGTATATATATGCGCCGCGCCGCAGCCGTTGTCTCTCTCTCTCTCCCTCGTTGGCATTGTATAGCAAGACTCACACACTTGGCGAACGAAGGGTGTGTGCAGGATATATAGAGGCGCGCACCAGCAGCACAACACACGAAGAAGAAGAAGCACGCTCGGACCATTTTACCCAGCATTCCTGCCATTCTAATGCCCGCGTGCGCGCGCGCGCGCTTTCATTAAAAGCTTCCCTCCCGCCCGCACACTTTATAAATGGCGCGAATAAAGAAGCGTGTCGGTATCTGTCTTTCGCATTCTTTAAGACGGTTATTCTCGCATGCACTGAATCCCGCTAAGAGCGAGAGAACGAGTGTTGTATCGGCGTTCTTTCTTTCATTGTCGCCGGACGTATTAGCATCGTTTGATATAAGTACGATCGGTAGTACACGATAGATTTCTCGCGATTCAAATCTTTGTTTCGACTTTCGTTCAGCCAATTGAGGTATACATTCAACGTCTTTATATATACTAGTATAATACTTACGATTCAGTCGTCGCATTCGAAGAACTCGTAAATATATATGTATAGAAACAGCTGCATTACAGCATCGAAATCAGCAACGCGCGCAACGTCACTCGCCTATATATGGGCTCCGCGAATTTTTCCGTCCGCAGATTTTCACGCGCCATTGCACCGAGCGAGGGGTGTGTATATGCGAGAGCTAATGGTTGAGCACAAGCCAAAAGAGAGAGAGAGATAGAGCGAGTACAGACATCAGCGGTGGTGCAAGCGGCAGTAATAGTGGAATAGCAACCGCAGTCATTTACGCCCGCCCGCGGGATTCAGTGTCACTCAACCCGCAGACATGCGGTGCACTTTCTCTTTCAGTCACTCAGCCCCGCCGACGCTCCGCATTATAAACCCTCCGCTTTCTCCCTCTCACTCTCTTTCTGTATTTTTCCTCCTCCTTTTTTTTTGTTTAGCGCACTGTCCCTTTTTTCTCTACAGCCCTCGAGGCTGTGTATCGTGAACTCTTGACACACTGTTGGAGAGTACAAGTGAATTTCCGACTCGATGATGCAATGTTGATGTCGATGTTGATGAGTTTATGCTACTCGGGGAAGAGTGATTCTTGGGGAATTTCGTATGGCCGGAATTGGCACAAAGAGTCGATGTTGAATACCCGAATATTTTGTTTACTTTTATTTTTCAACGCTAACGAAATTATATCAACAATAACTACAAGTGTACAATAAGAAAGTATAACTTTAGAAAGTGAATATATATATAAATGTATTCTAATATCAAGCGAAGGAACGAACTCTCGTTTCTCGTTTTGTAGGAGATAAAATTTTTAAAATCTTAGTTTCGAATTCTTGGAGCCAAAGAGTTTACGGGTATATTTATAGGCCTCCGACGTATATATCGTCTTTGCTTTTATATATTCGTATAACTTTGTGGAAGGGGGAAGAAAAAAAAGTTGTCTAGACTTCTTGACTCGACAACTTCTTGCCGCAATATCAGAATTGTACTTTCCGAAGGCGGAGACCTTTCGAGTGGGGATGCTAACACAAGCGTTGCTCCGTTATGAATAGACGACACGTTGATGTTTTCAGTCTTATTTATTGAAGTTTCTACGCTAGAATACCAAAATTATCGTCGATAAAAGATTTATTGAAAGGGATTGCTGCAATTTTAATAGAAGCTGATCAACGACATCAAAATCTAATTCTTTTCTAAATTATCGATCAAAGAATTACAATATGATTAATCGAGATTAGCCTTTTATGGTATTAAACTATTATTATCCCATTTAGAACTGCACTAAGAATTCAGAGACTATTAGTATAAAAAACATAAAGTGAAACGAAAGCACCTCTCCTATAATGCACCGATAGAAGTCATTCGTCACCTGAGCAGATGTATATATAGCCTGCAATACGATGAAATCGCACGCGCGTTTATGCATTCGTGCACGAAAATCGGGCAGTTCGGGGCTATAGGAGGGGGCATTGATAGCTCAATAAGAGAGAGAGAGAGAGAGAGAGAGAGAGAGAGAGAGAAAGGTCCCACACGATGACAGACAGACACACACATACACATAAGCGGCGCCTAGGAAGAACACTACACACACTACACGCACTCACACACAATTCGACTAGAGCATAAGGTCCATGTGCACGTATACATAGGCGATAGAAAGGGGGAGGAGGGTAGCTCGAGCGTAATTCCGCGCGCTCCCGCCGTCACCCACTGCACACGCCCTCCCCCCGTCGGCCGTCTCGACGTTTACGACGTGTTTTACGCGATCAGAGCCAGCCCGTAACAATTATTGGGCGATTTAGCGGCCGTAAAATT
>UELV01182070.1:8701-36833 GCA_900490015.1 Megastigmus stigmatizans
GGGGATGACCGTTTAACGGAATGCTCCTTACAATCTTGATAAGTCATCGATATAAAAAGTTATGATTCAGGAAGAACAATTTTATTATTTTGAATGCTTGTGTACGAAACATTTTTTCCTGCGTTCTCACAAAAAGTTCAAGTGTGTGAAGTCACGTCGAGCATACAAATATAGTCGTCAGAACAGTAAGTAACACATGGCGACGTTGAAAAATGGCGATAGTCGACATTTTTTCGCATTAGACACTCGAGTCTGTCAACCGCTACTTTTCAGCTTTTTTAGGCTTATTTTCGTTGCAATCACTCTCTTCGTTTCAGGATAAGAAGATAGAAACATATTCATTGAGACAATGGTATATTAAGACCAAAGATTCCAGAAAACTAATTGCTAATTTTGAAACATCATGAATTAAACATGAAAAGGACCTTACTAAGTCCGAAAACTTAATGAGGACGAAAAAGGAGAATAAAGGCAAGTAAGAGGCAGAGAACGCACAGAGAGTTTCCGAGTGCACAGGCGTTGACCAAGCCAAAAAAGGTCCCTGCTGCGATATCGCGCGAGCTTTCTCTTCCCTCCTCGCACTCCGCCGAGCGCACTTGTACCGTTTCGTTCTCCTTTACTCTCTCTCTCTTGGCGCGCAAACTTTTCTCTCTCCGGAGAACCCTCCTCCCATGGCTCCTTAAAGTTTCGATGTCGGCCAGATGAGAAAATCGATTATCCGACTTGGGCTGAAAAGAGAGAGAAGCGCGCGCGCACTCCAGGTATATACGCGCGGCGTACACACATGAAAGAGAATCGTCGGCGGGTGGGCATAGGCGCGCGCGATAAAGAACGAGTTTTTTTTCGTGCCCTTTGACTCTCTCTCTCTCTCTCTCTCTCTCTCTCTCTCTCTCTCGTTCTCTTTAGCCACCGTTGATAGTCGTGTGTGCGTATGCCGCCGCTCAATCGGCCGGATATTGAATGCTGCATCACCTATACTCCCACCCTCTGACTCTCTATACTCGCTCTTTG
Source organism: Megastigmus stigmatizans (assembly GCA_900490015.1). Taxonomy (NCBI): domain Eukaryota; kingdom Metazoa; phylum Arthropoda; class Insecta; order Hymenoptera; family Megastigmidae; genus Megastigmus; species Megastigmus stigmatizans. The sequence continues at coordinate 9,713 of UELV01182070.1, forward strand.
CTGTCGTCGCTCTACCCCTCGACCGAGCTTATGCGCGTTTCTCTTTTTTTCTACCAGCCGTTCCTTTTTTTTTCGTGCTGGGTGGGGACTTTATTGACAGTATAAAACCGAAACTTGCCGCCTTTTATGGCACACTTTGCCTCGGAATTATATATGTTTTGGTTTTATGAAAAAATATGTATTTGGGTTACGCGGCTCTTTGCTTTTTCGTTTATGGATTGCAAGCTGCTGTATTACACTGCTCGCGTATATAGGCATTTTATGCTGCTAATTATTCTGTAAATCCGAGTCTGTAAAATACGAGGTAACTTAGTGACTTTAATGCACGAATTACTCTTTTTATGACATAATCATTTCCTTATATGGAATACGTTTTAATGTGTATACGTAATGAAGTACTTTATATAATAGCTGCAGGATATACAGCTTTAACAAATGTAATAAGGAATAGGAAATTTTAATTTTCAAAACTTGCTGTTAAAAACTGCCGGAAAAATCAAAATCACTGTCAATCGCAAAATTAATGAATTTTCCATTACATCAGAACATCCGTTTCAAAATCGTTTTATATATACAACAAGTCCATAGCAAAAAAAAATGTAATCCGCGCACTTCTAGAACTCACCTCCTGTCACATCAATCCACGCAGCAGCGATTCGACGAAAGAGCGAGCGCCGCGAAAAAGGCCAGCGCGAGCGACTTATACATACACACGACGACGACGACGACGTCGCGTGCCACAATAATTACTTTCCACTCGCTACACACGCACGCTGGGCAAAAATAAAAGAGGAACTAAGCCTCGCGATAGGCAAAACATCGAAGGAAAGTCGAGGCATGCGAGAGCAGCAATAGCAGCAGCACAAAGGTTCTGTATAGCGCGCGAACGGCGTGTTCGAGTAGGCTATATTCCTTTCGCCGCGGGGTGTCCCTGTCAAGTCTCAGCCGCACTTTGAAGCCCAGCCAGCCGACGAAAACACACCCGTACATATACAGTGTCAAAGCGGAAAGAGAGAGAGAGAGCTTTTCCTACCCAGCCTTCCTTCTTCCACGCGTCTGTCTACGCCTACGCGGGGACTCTTTTTATCGATGATTGGAATGAGGAAAGCCGCTGCCTCGAGAGTGCGTGTGGAGGGTTGACTGCTGCTGCCGCTGCTGGGGGCAAAGGAGCTAAATGTCGAGAAAGGGCCGATATACAAGTGAAAAGTCAGTTTCGCCCGCGTCGACGTTTTCGACGATTTTCGGTTTTTTCTTATATAAGTGAACGGATTATCCGACATTCGTCTTTTTTATTTGCCGATTTGTGACGATTTATCGTGACGGTTATGAACTGTTTTCATTTACTTTGACTAATGTATAATAATGTTAGTATACCTATATTAATGTGCTTTGAAAATTTACTTGGATTTTTTGTAAAATATAACCGTAGCGTAACTTATAAAACTATTGTCAGTAAATCAAATTAATTATAACTCTCTATTCAGCTGTATATATATATATATATATTAACCGAAGTCTATTGAAACTACTAACGCGTGCAAAAGCATTGTATAAATCGTTTTGAAATGTTCGCATCATGCCAGCTACCACGCGATATTTACATGAAGAAACCATCAGCAAAAACTAATCAAACCCACTAAACTCCTAACTGTCTATCAAACTCGATAACATTAAAAAAATCGCTCAACTATGTGCACTTCATTCAAACACAGAATAAAAGGGAGAGAGATAGATATAGATAGAAAAGCAAGGAAAGACAAATGAAAATGAAAACGAGCTTGCGCGCGCAGTAGAAGATAGAGGCGTATATATATATATGGTGGCTCGATCAAAGGGGACTCGTCTGCGCGACGGCAGAAAATAGCGTAGGAGAGAAAGAAGAGAGAGAGAGAAAGAGAGATCGAGAGAAGCCAAGGCCTGAAAACGATTAACCGTGATATGGCAGTTTTCCAAGTTTTACGATGCGCTCGCCCTCGCGCCGTTTGATTTATTTTCCTAGCAGCGATATACGCGCGCGTACCTTCCTTCCTTTTTTTCTCTCTCTGATCTCTCTCTCTCTCTTAGTTGGTGAGAGAAAGAGGACGAATCGACAGATTGCAAAGTTCCGCGAGGCGTGTGGTGTGTGTTATTGAAAACGATTCTTTCAATTTCGAGCCGAACGGTGCACGAAGGGCGGCTGAGCGTGTGTGTGTGTATCCGAAGAAAAATGAGAAAGGACTTTCTTTGACTTTGGTAGAAATGATTTCTAGTATTATACGCTTTAGTCTCCGATATATGCCTTGGTTTTATTTCCCAGTTTTTTGCTGCGAGATCCGCGGGTGACAGGTTATAAAATTTACTCTGATTAAAAATATCGTTTTAACTTCGCGACTTATATATATATATATGAGTTCAAAGCTGGGGCTGCGCGCGCACTAATTGAAAAGCTAGGTTTGCTTCAATGTTTTTACAGCATGATCGCTAATACCGGGAAAGAAAAACCATGTAATTACATTGCGCCTTCTGACGAATCGAAAAACTAATTTCTGCATAATTTCTTTGGAATTAAATAACAGACAATTTAAATTTATCTTCCAATTCTCAATAGTAACCAGTAATATTTTTACCATACAAAAAGAAAAAACATAACTTTCTCAAGCCTCGGGATATCATATCCCCAGCCATTCAATCACGTCCATCTATTGTACACGCGATCAACAGTGTTCGAAACGTTCCAACTCTAAAAGTCATAAAAATATATATATATATATCCTCTTTCTCTCGCCTAAAACGATTTCTCACAAACATCGGCTCCGAAAAAGGAACTTCGTACGGGCGGTAGTTATTGAAAAGCATTCTTTCAATTTCGCACCAACAATGCAACGAGAGCCCTCCCAAGACCAGAGTGTAATATTCGCCAGCACGCATATATATATATGCATAGCATATATAAAAATCGCACGCAGAGCGTTTCATTTGCAAAGCTCTGGCAGCGGCGCATTACGTTTCTTATTACATTAGTATGGCGAGGCAATTTTCGTGCCTCTCGCGGTTCGCGCATAATTTATCCTTCGAGTGACTCGAAGAAGGAGAGAGAGAGAGAGAGAGAGAGAGAGAGAGAGAGAGAGAGAGAGGAGGAGGAGGAGGGCAAAACAAGCCACGTCGAGTCGTAAATATCCGAGAGCGGGGAAAGCGGTGGCGCAAGAGGCAGTTTTTAAATCACTCGGGAAGAGTGAAGGCTGCTTCCACACTCCCGAAAAAAAAAGGATACTATGTATATATATATAACTGTTGTGCACTTGCGAGTTGTGTATAGCCTCGGGGTTGCGAATATACTCATATTCCCGATGCCGCGCATTCATATGCATATACCAGCCAGGCAGCAGCAGCTATAGCAGTGAGTGACTCGCTCTCGTCTACCTCCTTCCATTTAAATCAAGTTCCTTTTCTTCGTCGCGCGAGGCCCAACAATGCCTCTCTCTATTCATCATAATATTCATGATCGCTCATTCGTCACACCGACGCGACGACGACGATGACGCCCTATCGCTTTTCTCTCTCTCGCTCTCTCTCCCTCTTCTCTCACTCTTATATTATAGTTGGTGCGCGAGCAAAGGTGCACGCGAAGACGCGAGGACGACGTTGGCGTGCTTAATTCGAGAGTCTCGTCGTAGGTGCGAACCGAGTGTAGGCTTCTTCTTCGTCGTCGTGTATGTGCAGTGCAGTGCAGTGCAGTGAGAGAGAGAGAGAAGCAGTTCGCGCGCGCGGAATACTGATTGACGTGGGAGGAGGAGGAGTAGTTGTAACAGCAGCGACGGCGGCGGCGGCAACGTTCGTCAACGACATTTTCCTGAATATCCTTATTCCGCGAACTTGTACGAGCCACCCTCTCTCTCTTCCCCCCCCCTCTCTCTCTCTCTCTCTCTCTCTCTCTCTCTGTCTCTGCCTGTGTGTACATGCGAGTTTGCTCGTTATATGCGCGCACGTTTATGTGCGCGCGCGTGTGTGTGTGGAGGATACGAGCTGGTCTCCGCGTGCACCTCGAGAGCTGGATTTTAAGTGGCTTTTGTCAGTTGCCAGCGTATATATATAGGGGCAGGTGAGAGAAAGAGAGGGAGAGAGAGGAGAGGAAATTTAATTTAGGAGAGGATGCGAAATTGCTGCTCCTGCAACGCGCCGCTACTGCTGTGTATAATAGGTATATACGAGCCAGCTCGTGCACCGGTTCCATATATACTGGACGCACGTGCGTAAATCATTGCTCCTGTTGTTTTCACTTGCGGGTTCGAGCGTTATGCGCAAGCAGCAAAGTGAAATTAAGTGGGTCATATCTTTTAGTCGCGAAAAAAAAACCTAAGCTAGAACTATGGACATCCTCTTCCTTGTGGCAGTGCACTTTACACTTTGGTACGACGCGACCGGTGTGTCGAATGACGAATATCGTTTGGCTTTCAGAAAGGTCAAAGTCGTCAGTTTAAATATTGAGAATGTGACACAGACGCGCGCACATAGGCACAGATGATTCGGTCAATTTGCTCGTTTCACCGCGTGCACATGTATGTCTGTGTGTGTGTGTGTGTGTGTACAAGTGTTTTACCCGAGTCCAAGAATATAAGATAACGCAGTGATGATTTAAGACGCGCTCAGAGCGGGTCAAGTATGCTCGAACCACTCAACACGTGCGCCAACGAACGGGCCCGCCAACCTCGCCATCTGTTTCCTGTCGCACGAAAACGCCAGCTCGTACTACATATATATATACGCGCGAGCCTTGAAAAATGTACAAGCAAAACAATCCTTATCTCGCCTAGCCATAGTTCGATATATCGGATGACCGGACATATCCAGCACTGCCAATGGAGCAAAAAGTCTCTCTCTCTCTCTCTCTCTCTCTCTTTCTTGGCACTCGCGGAGGGACTTAACGGCTACATGGGCTTTACCTACTGCCAGAGAGATGGTGCGCATAGCGAGGTGGTAGGCCCGCAGCGAAATAATGTCCTTACGTCGCGCATTTTTACGATGCTTATCAAATGCAAATCCTATTTTATTGCGATTGGAATTCTTATTAGGCGCACGCGCGCGGCGGAGTCTGCAGAGTCTTCCCCCCTCCCACACCTCCCTCACCCCCAGTACCTCCCTTTACGAGGAAGAGGCATAAGAGGATTTGCGAAAAGTCACTGCCACTACTGCGGCGACTCCTCTGTGTGTGTGCGAAACTCGGCATCGCGCAGCAGTTCTCGCGATCTTTTCTGCTGTGTTTGTTGTTCCACCGATTTCATTACGATTATATGCATATGTATATATTCGACGCGGGCCGTATAATTAAGTGTGTAATAAAACGACTCTCTCTTATTTTTTTAGGCTACAAGGTGTATTTTTAACGGTCGATGTGTTTCGAGCTTTTCGCTTTAATACGGATGAAATTCGTATAATCGATTTATAAACTGTGTGTGTCTGTGTGTGTATGCAAACCAACACGAGACATAATAACAAGCTGGGTAATGAACGACCGTAATTAAGATTGTAAAAAGTGCAAAGATTACCGTTTCACGTTCGCGTCGAGGCGGAATTCGAAGCAGACGCGTATAGAGAAGCTCTTTGTTTTCGAATGACCAATCAAGCAGCGCTATAAGTACAAAAGACGTGTTTCCAATTGTAAATTCGCATCCAAAATTGCATCCTTAATCTCAAAGACGGTATATGTAACAAGTCGGCGACGCAAACTTTCCAGACGCACAAGTATCGTCTCATTACAGACTAGACGCGTAAGCAAGCAAGCAAGTACACGCCACACACTATACCACCACCCTCGTATACCCAACTCACTCTCATCTTTCGATATAAGCATATCTCTCTCTCTCTCTCTTTGTCTCTCTCCCTCTGCCACAGCATTGTTCGGTTGATCTCATCATACCTGTGTAGTCCTCCTCTCTTACGCTCGTGCCACGTGTATATACGATGTAAGCTATACTCGTCGTAAAGCACCTCGTGTATCCAGGACCTCGTTCGGATTCCGGTGCGTGTCAACCGAAAATCCCTTTACTGACGCGGCCTTGTATATCCTATATATAGATGCCAAATTTGAAGCCAAGAGGTAGTAGCAGGTATATATATACACGAAGAGCCGGCTTTCGCCGTCGTCGTCGTCGTCGTTATTATTACCGGAGCTCGCAATCAACCGGCTAACTCGATTAGACGCGTCAACCAATCAGCCGGAGCCTGCGCGCCTCTATACCGCAAAGACTCTCTCTCTCTCTCTCTCTCTCTCTCTCTCTCTCTCTGAACTTATAAAGTCTGCGGAAAGTCGAGGCTTGGTGTATATATATCAGCGGCTACTTTGCGCTGCGCGAGCTACAACCCCCGAGCTTACTACTTTGCTAATTTGGCCACCACTTCAGCCGACTAGCGGCGCACTTTTGCCAAACGACGTTTGCGCACCTACGCTCTTGCATTGGGTTTCTACCGCGGTGTTTTTGGTCTTTTTATACTTTGTGACGAGACTCTCTCGGCTAGTTTAGTTCGCTTGTTATATGGCCATTTCATCCGACGAAGTTTACCAGGGAGATAGTTTCTATATTTCGAAATCTCTGCTACGGCTTTTTACTCGTGGATTTACGTATCGACCTTGCAATCTTGGTTTTCCAACAATTAATGTACTTTGTGATTTGAAATTATGGCCATTCAATTATTATAGCAGGAACAGATTACGTTGCAATTTACATCAGACGTTATACAATGGCCAATATTCCGATATCCTCTGCAGCGCGGTGTGAAACGCGTTTATAAAGAAAATGCGAGAAAGCCACGACGATAAAATTGAATTTTCATCTCCTGCAGTGTTATTGCCATTATGGTACACGGCCATACAATCCCCATGTTAATTATCTTAATCCCCTTTAAGAAAGCCCAAGATAAACAAGCATCGGCCGCTAATAACCAGAATCGAAACTGAAAACGTCATTAAAGCATGGCTCGAGCGCAGCTCACCAAGATAAGATCGAAGTTAAACTCGATTGTCGATTGTCGCAGGAGACGCGCGCGCGACGCAGAGACGACGAGCACAAAAACAGACCATACAACACGCTATATATATATGTATGTGTGTGTGTGTGTCGTATAAAAGGACGAGATGAAGGCGCGCTCACGACAACGAGTTTCTCGCGTAAAAGCGCGTATATACACACGGACTTGCCGCGCTGGGGTACATCAAACCACTGCGTGCTCGGAATTCTTGGCGTAATTGCGTCGCGCGTGGCGCGTCGTCGACTGGTGTGTTTCTCGCCGCGACGATTGCATTTATTTCTCTCTCTCTCTCTCTCTCTTGCCTCTTTTTCCCTTGCTTTTGCAACGGGTATATATATATATATACAACGCAAACGGCAAAAAAGTCTTTTCATTTTTCTCCTGTTATACCACGAGTCTCCCGCGTTCTTCTTCTCGCATTCTTTTTTTCTTTCTGCTTTCGCTTACATACAACAGCCGCGAGGGCCATTTTTTCGCGCGAGCCTTAAATTTATGTTTATCAAAGCTCTCTCTTGTGAAAATGATAAATCTGGTAGCTCCCGTAACGGCGTTGTACCAGAAGCGCGGAAAAATAAACCTTTCGAAGATTGATGACGGTGCTTTTGCCGCTTTGAGATTTCCTCTTTCTCTCTCTCTTTCTCTCTCTGTGAAATAATTGGAATTTGAGTGCTTAAAATTTTTTAAATACGTCGGTATTCTTAAATTTTTCAATGTCATTATAAAAAAAAACGAATATACATTTCTTATTAAAACATTTCTGCGGAGCGTTAAAAGGGTACGCTAGCTGTCATCTAATTATTTTATTATATGTACCTTTGCAAGTTTGGTGTTTGAAAAACGAGGAGCGGCAGAATTCATTAACTGGATCAGCGCGAGAGAAACTTTAGATTGCATTATTTTTTTCCCCGCTGCATTCCGGGCTGGCCGTACCGGAGACTGAGAGAGAGGGGCAAGTGAAGTAAAAATTAAAAACTGAAGGAAAGAGCAAATCGAGTAGTTTCTTCCGGGGGCTGTATATATAGGCAGGAGAAAAAGAGAGAGCAAGGCGCACTTTAAAAGAAAAGTACTGAAACGAAGTGGCGCGAGTATAATTGCGAGTTGAAAAGTCTCGGGAGGGAATTATCGTAAAGCGAAATAAGAATCTGATTTCTCCGGTCCTTTTTTTTCCTCCTACTCCTCGCTTCTTACACTTCTTCCTCCCCCTCTGCCTTTCTTTCAGCTTTCTCTCCGTCTCTTTTCTCTGGAAGAAAAGCGCCCCAGCTTCCGGTTTCCAATTACGGATGCGCGCAAGTCGCCGCCGTTCGGTCCGCCGCGCCGGCAATGTTTGGAGGCTCGGTGCCGGGACGCGGGACTGGAAATTCACGAGCAATCGGATACGGAATATAGACATCTTCGAGCGAAAATACATTAAAAATAACAACCGTTTCCTAATAGTTACGAATTTCGATACATGCGCGGCTCGCGCGAGTGTTTCACGGGTGAGTTTTAAAGGCCTGCACGCAGCTGCCGTAACATAAACATCGCTCGATTCTAAAAGCTTTTACTTTTTTCGCTGGAATACATTGCGGCTATGGAGTTTGTCGGAATAGCTCCATTTTACGCTTTGACGTAATCGGATACATGCAATTTTTAGTATTTATATATAAATTGTGTAGCGAAAGAAAAGTATTAAAGGAATTTTGTTTTTAAGAACGTATAGAATACATGTTAGTCTGGTGCTATTAAAAACAGTTCGATGAGGTTCTATTGCCTCTTTTATACTTTTATTCAAATTCATTTCAAAAGCATTTGTTATTCACTCCATGATTGCTTACTCTTCCCCAAAGTCACAATAATAAGGTCAACGTCTAGCAATGTAAAGTTCTTTATAGCGACTGCTCTACATGTTTTAGTTTCCCACAATACACGAATTTTCCAGAAAACAGAGACCAAAGTCCCAAAGCGTCCATCAGTCGGACAAATGATCATCACCAATTTACTAATCAAAAACAAACACGGAGAGTTATAGAGCTCAGACAGCGGCAGCTCATTCCGTCTACAAAAATATCACGTATCTCGCTTTCACGAAACGCGCGCACGCGCCCATAAAACCTGATCTCGTGCTGCACACATACAACTACACTATAACATTATTTATCATCTGTCGATGCGAAAATTAGGGTCGAGAGCGGCCACTCTCTCTATCTCTCACTCTCGCCGTGTGCACACAAAAAGTATTGGATTCCCGTAAAACATAAGTTTTCCTCGAAACGCGCATTTCCCCAGCCCTCGTATTTTCCCGAGCGTCCACACACACACACACACGTACACACGCGGAGAAAGGCAAACACTTAAGCGCTGGCGTACGTACGAGGGGATGGAACAACGAGGAAGAAGTTTGTAGTTGGGAGAGAAGATGCGTGAGAGAGGGAGAGGGAGGCGCAGTTCTGAAAGCGGTAATTGCCGAGATCGACACCTCGCGCAGTTCTATACTATAGCCTATATAGCGCTTGCAAGCCACGGTTCCGAGTCGTCAAACAATGAATTGCCATTGATGTGAAGCGCCGCGTGTCCAACTCGGACCCGGGCGTTTGTCTAGTAACGCGAACCCCCTTCGATGTCCATTTCTCTCTGACGTGACGAGCCTCCCGTGCTTCCATGACCCCTGCCGACAATCGCTATAGTGTGTGTCTTGCATTATATCGTATGCACCAACTTTTCTTGACTTTCCTACATATACGCGTCGCTATCAGAGCATTTGGAATGTCGACTTGACAGTATTTTTAGCGGTATATCGTTTGATAAATATGTAATAATAAAAGTTAATCGATGATCGATCGCGCACTTATTCTACGAAAAGTTCGATACCACTTTCGAGTGTGTAAAATAATTTAATAATTTACGTCGCGAATCCTCGAATAAGAATCAACTTAAATCCTTGATAAACACTTTTTACGATTAAACGTTGATAAGCTTAACTGTAACGGCCCTCATTATATACTTAGCAATTCAAACATTCCATGGCTCAAAGCGCACACACCCCGATAATCTCGTCGACTTTACGAGCCGCGAGTAACACTGAAAATTATTTATAATGAGACCGTACAAAACACATGTGTGATATGTATGCGCGCACATATGTGTATATATATACGCGACTGCTGCGAGCGTAGACGGATGCAATAAATATTTGGGAGAAAAAAGCTCCGTCAAGTGCCCGTAACTTAGGATTGTAGATTTACGTTTTGGGTCTCTCTCTCTCTCTCTCTCTCTCTCTCTCTCTCTCTCTCTCTCTCTCTCTCTCTCTCTCTCTCTCTCTCTCTCTCTCTGGACTTCGAAGAAAGAAGAGCCAGGAAGAAAAAAACACACAGGCGCGCGCGACCCACACCCTTACGCGGCCGCCGCTCGGCGCACTGCACACTCTCTCGCTCCTCTCTCTTTCTCAAAGGTTCGAGTTGGTTCGATGAGAGCCGGGGGAATCTCTCATTCACGAAGATGCAGTGTGCCAGGAAACGCTTTTCAAAGCTGGCCGGCTTAAGGAAGAAGAACGAAGAACGAAGAAACGAAGAAAAAGAAAAAGAGAGAGAGTGAGAGTGTGTCCTTCGTTATTTTTCCCACTCGGGAGGAAATGTGGATAATCCGATCCCCTTTCGTTCTGTCCAAGATTCTCTCTCTCTCTCTCTCTCTCTCTCTCTCTCTCTTCCTCTCTCGTGACGCCACTGCGGATGGAAACGCATTACGTGAAAAGGGAACGGAACGGAGAGAAAGAGTTTCGCGAGAGGCGGAGATAGAAAAGAAGGGAGAGAGAAAGAGAGCGTGGAAGAATAGAGTTGGAATTAAGAGGAGAGAAGCAAATAGTTGGGTGAAGGAGGAGAAAAGGAATTAAAATAGAGTCGGAGAAGGTGGCGACGGCCAGAGGGACAAAGATAAAATCAATAAGAGCTCTGCAGGATCCACTAATTAAAATAACTTTCCGCGAGCGTTATTGCATATTGTTTAATTAAAAACTTTCGGTTTGTACAATAATGTTTCACTCTCGAGATGATGGCTACTTTATCTTGTCTCCCGTCTTAGCAAATGATTTCTACGATTTAACGGCCGTATCGAGCTGGAAAATGCAGATTCGCGATTGTTAAGATACTTAATGCAACTTTTACTCGGATATAAGAATAAATAAAAAAAAATGGGAGAAGCAGTGATAGAATCGATACTAAAATGGAAAGAGGGTATAAAGTATGATACAGCAGAAGCAAATGGATAAAATTGAGGTGAAAGAATAAAACGTATAGCGTAAGGACGACAATAAAAAAATGAGGAAAACGCGGGGAAATGAAAATGAGATCGCGAGGCGGAAGCGGAAGGGAAGAGATAAAAAGGTAGATTCAGCCTGCGCGCGCGCGAATTCTCGGGGGCTAAGAGGTGAGGTTAATCCGCGATCGACTCGACGAGGATTTACCGACACTCTATTACCTCTTTTTTACAAAGTCTCTACTCATTTTATCCGCCTCTTCTTTTATATCCGCTCGATCTGTCGTTTGTAGCAGGCGGGTCAAAGTGCTACGTGACCCTTTTTTCGCTCTCTTTCTCGCTCTCGCGCGCTTATCCCATTGAGAGGTGCACTAAGGAGTAATCCAAACGCAATTCTCGTCAAAACAGTCGAAATAAATAAGATTTTTTTGGAGACGAATGTCGTTGATGGGGAACATTCGATAGGATTTCCAGCGACTCGCATATTTGTAAGATGAGATTCGATTGCACTTACGGGGGACTAATGAACCATTGGATTTATTGACTGACGCATTTGCTCTCTCAGCTTACCTGAAACAGAAAAGGAAATGTTCGTTAATTGCTTTTTTTATATAGAAAGTACGTTACAATTTAAAAACAAAATTAGAGTTTAATGCTCTTTTACATTGAAATAATCATCCTGTGAATCGCTTTTATGTTGCCTTCTTTATATTGAGAAAATTTGGGCGAAATAATGAGAGCAACGAATTTAAAATACAATAAGAGTAATAGTCGGTTAATGACATGAATTATTCAAAGAGTATACACCAAGATAAATGGTTTTCAAAAAATGATTGAATTTTATATTAAAACTAGTCCGATAGAAGGGTATACGTGTGCGAAATGCCAAAACGGACGGAAATGACGGAATCACAATGAGAAAATTAAGCAGAGGAGGAATAGCCAAAGCGGAATGGTATGGCTTAATGGAAAAAAAGAGAATTAAGAAAAGAGCGGAGAAAAAAGATAGGACTCTGCAACAATCGACGCGCATTGTTTTGCTCTCGATGCACATTGCACTTGTACGAGCACAATCTCATTCGCGCTTACTCGCATGAACGGACGAAAGTGAGAAAAGAGAAATAAAAAGATGGGATAATGAAAAAAAGTGCACGCTTGTATGTGTGTGTGTGTGTGTGTGTGTATTTGTGGGACGAAAAGAGGAGAGAAATACGTCGAAAATAAAGGATGCGGCGTAAAAGGTAATGATGAAAAAAAATTTTCATTTGCGAAAATCTAATTAATGCTAATTGGACGATACAGATTTGCTTTTAATTTCGAACCTGGGCATCAGATGAAAATCGCTAATAATTGTCTTATAATTGTGGAATAAATGAATCCTCGCGTGAAACATCGAAAAATGAGAAATAAACAACAAATGCGAATCATTTTTAGTACGAAATGTCATCTAAAATTAATGCAGAAAACAATAATTCAGAAGATCTACATAACCTACATTTTCATCTATTATACTAAAGACGAAAATACCAATTTAATTCACCTTTTTATTGCCATATTTGATTCTTTCTCAGGCGAACAAACTCGCCCCAACTGTTTATTCAGCTTTATATAGCTTTGCACTGGAAACCCACTAATACGCGCTTAGAGCTAAAACGACGCGGATAAAAAGTGAAAACTGGAGCGCGCGTGGGCCACGCGAATCTCGAATACATTCTCGGCTAACCCCGAAAGATGAAAATGAAAAAGGAAAATGAGAGAGAGAGAGAGAGAGAGAGAGAGAGAGAGAGAGAGAGAGAGAAATCTAAAGACTTGCGCGCGAGAGAATATAATGGAGAAAGAAACGCGGACACACTGCATGCACACGGTACCTATGTCGAGGCCAAGAGACACAGAGAAAAAGAGAGTGAGAGAGCCGAGAGAGGAGAAGAAAAAATGAGGAGATCCGCGAGTCTCCTCGAACGGTGCAATCTCTCCGGGCTCCTCTCATCCGGTTTCCGGGCGCTGTGCGATGTTCACTGGCGCGGGCGGACGGTCGGCATCTGCCTTGCGGAATTAAAAGGCCCAGAGCGCGCGATACGCCCAGGGAATTATTTTGAGCGTAGGCTGGTGTGCGCCACACTCACTCTATCTATCTCTCTTTCGCTCTCTCTCTCTCTTCTTTGGTTTTATTCGTGAATGTTTGAGCGCAGCCACTCGAGATTGCTCTCCGCGAGCGAGTTTCATTTTGGCCTCTCTCCCTCTCGAGGAGAACACTCGGCTGGCGGTACGGGAAGGAGGGAGGAGCGGAGCATTGATTAGGGATAGTAGCGGCTCTACTTAAAAGTTTATTATGCAGCGCGCGATTTGAGGATTACCGTGTGAATGTATTCTCTATCTCGCTCTTCTTTCTGGGTCGTTATAGTTCGAGGTCGTATTAGTTCGCGCTCGATAGGCCAACTTTTAATATAAACGATTGATATGTTTTGCGTCACCGAGCGAAAAAGATTTGTCGAAGAAACAAATGGATACCGCGTAGCTTTCAAATCTGCGCTTACAATTTAAGAGATACGAAAGCGGGCAGGTCGAATCGCGCAAGAATCACGCGCTAAGGTGATGTGTCTGTGCGTATAGCATGGGGAGGTGGGGATATTTTATAGTTACTCGCGCCGCGGTTTTGCGAATTCAATTTGAGGACGTAAAAGCGTGAAGCATCGCGGTCGGATCTAACCTTTCTCTCTCTGCACTGGCCTTTTCCCTACTGTATTCCACCAGCCACACACAGACCGTCAAGATAAATGAAAAGCTTTACGTGTCAGTTTTTATTGTTTTACCCTTTACGACGCCCTGAGAGCGCGGCCGAGGCACGGGGCAAAAGAAATTTTCCCGATATCCATCCGCGCGCGCAGTGAGAGCGCGGCCAAGCGTTTCCCTAGGCTACTGTGCAGGTCTCTCTTTCTCTCTCTTGTCGAGCGTGAATTTTGATTTTTCCATTTCTCCCTACCCTCTACAACTCTCCATCTCTTTCTCCCTCTCGTTTTTTTACGAGCAACACGCTCCATCGGGTTTTGCACTCGACTTGGCTGCTCGCACCGGAAAGAGTTCACCCGGAGTGCGCGCACCTGCTGCTGCAGGCAAGGAGAAGAAGGCGAGTGTCGCGCGCCGTTAGCGGGCACTTGGAGCGTGGAGTTTTCGGAAAGAGCCTCTATATACTCGACTCTCGCGTGGATCGCGGATAGAAGATTAAGGGGTTTGGGAGGGGGAGTGCGGAGAGCTGGCTTAATAAACGCTGATATAATTAGGCCTGTTTACGTAGTTTTCGCAATCCCTGGATCCGAGACACAGTCTCTCGTGTTATACCAAGTTCAGCGGAAAGTATGCGGAAGAACAATTTAAGTTGAGTTAAGACCCAGCTTTAGCGAGTCGAGGGGGCTGCGTTTTATATAAGTTTGCGCCGAATTCGACATAAACAAGGCCGTGAGGAAAATGCTTCGGCGAGAGTTCGTTGTGTATCCATCCTGCTAATTACAAAGTTAAGCTTACGAGCTCCGACATGCTGTATTTATAACAAACTTTAAACAAATTGATACGCCTCTGCTCTCTTTCATCGTCAATTACACACGCTCAACGCAAATTTGCGATTTTTAAAACAATTCCACAACTCTCTTTGCGCACATCTTATTCCTCTTGACACAGTCAGACGGACGCGCGTAGGTATAGCGAGAGAAAGGGAGAGAGAGAGAGAGAGAGAGAGAGAGAGAGAGAGAGAGAGAGAGCAGCTCAAAGCGTAGGCGAAGAGAGACAGCGCATTACACGGACCGTAAGCACGGGACCAAGCGGAAAAGTAACTCACGGAGGCGGCGAAGCGAGCTTTCACGAGTATAGTGCTGCGCGACTCGGGATGGAGAAGCGCGCGAGAAAGAGACATTTTTCGCGATGCCAGTCGGATAAAAAGTAAAAGCGGAAAGAGAAGAGAGAGAGAAAAGGGGCGGTTTGTATATGTTGAAAATTGAATTTCTTGCTCTCTGAGCTACTTTTGAGCCGATTGTTGTTGAGATGAAAGAAAGAGTATCAAAGAAGTTTGAAGTTTTGTTTTATAAAAGGTAGTAAGTCTGATCTTCGTTTCGCGACAATTCGGTTAGCATGTAGCCACTAATGAATCATATACCCGAGTTGTTTTGAATAATAGCTCCTTCTCGGTTAGTTTTATCTTGTGCTTTAGGCGGCACGCTATCAAAGTGTTAGAGCGCTTTATTGCCTTTTTAATAAAAAAAAAAAAAAATACAAATGATCTTTATTACGATTAGAATTGGGGACAACAATTTTTTTTCCAGAAAATTCCGTATTATTTTCCGAGTAGCAAAAGACCACTCTCTAACAGCATTGGTATCTATAGGTAAAGCAGAGTACTCCGACGCCCTCTTAAGGTGTAAACTTCTTTTCACATAAAATATTAAATGAACTAAATATATATACGTTCTAAAATGTAGCAATGCATTTTCACAAACTATTAGGTAAATAGTTTCTTTCGCCATTTAGAATTATCAAAAAGTATAAAGAAATATTAAAAAGTAGAATTATAAATATATTGTAAGAATTACCGATATAGGGTGCTATTATGAGACAAAATTAGTCACTACATTTGCCAGCAGCATTTTACATACTTACTCCATGTTCGTCTTCGGGTTTTATTTTTCAAGACAGAGAGTAACAAAACAACAAAGTTATAATGAATATTCGTAAGAGACCATTAAACTCACAAAAATATAGAGAGGTAAATATAATGTAATTTGTTAATAATAATGTAAATTCGATTGTTATAATAATTATTTTTATTTTATTAGTAATACGAGCGTGGAGAGCCGCAATAAGGAGCTCGGCGAAGAGTACTCACGGTACCGCGACTTTTTATACTATCTTTTCGTGAACAAGCGTAAGATAAAACTCACCGAGAAGGGCCTATTGTTCAAAACAACTCGGGTATATAATTCGTTAGTGGCTATGTTGACCGATAATCGAAAACCAGGCTACTACGAGAGACGAGTGGTATCAAAAATGTGTTTCAAATATCGGGACGAGGTTAGAGTAGACATCAGCAACATATTTAGTATGTACAACACGTTAAACATTATTAATACGTGTGGCAATATTATTATTTTAACCACTATTATATAGAAAATTAAATGACAAAATAAATGAAATTATAAGCCATTTTTTTACATTCTGACATGACCTATACAAATAATATTACTTACATTTTTCATATTTTATTTTTTCAATTACCTACTATTGTATTAAATTGTATTGTAAAAGTATAGTGAAACAATCACACTAGTACGTTTGATGAATCAGTAAACACATACTAATTGTCAGTATTATAAAGTAAAATTATATGTCACGCATACATATAATCCAAACATAAGGTATTGCAACTCTAATTTATAGTGTGACAAATAAAACTAGTATTATTGTCCATAATGTCAACATAACCTTACACTACTTTAATCCATATGTCTATACTTAAGGGGTGTTAAATTCCTACATTTATCACTAACGGTTTTACCGACCGGATCCTTAGTAATAAGTTATAACTAAATAAATACTTGAAATTATTATGATTAGAATTGAGCACAACTATTTTCTTTTACAGAAAATGCCGTATTATTTTATAAAAAGCAAAAAAAAAAACTTTTTTAGCAGCGTCATCTTACAGTTCCTTTTGAACTAGTGGATACAACATTTTTGTTTGTACAAAGAAAAATGATAAATTCCTCTTTTCATACTATTTTCATTAGTTATCCCTCCCCTTGTCTATGTATTACTATCATCTATTCAAAATTTCATGTGAATTTAGTACTTAGTTTTAGAGAAAACTTTGATTCAGGAAGTACCGATAACTGTTGGTAAAATAGAGTACTCCGACATCTCACATTATTTAATATTACTGGTAAACGTAATTATTATTTATTTATATTCATAACACATAGAATGCGAGGATGTTGAATCTGCTGTTCAATTATTATCAAATACAGACGTCCCAAAACATTGGAGTATTTGGAGAATATTGAAACCGTATTATGTCGACTTTCTAAAACTCGTCAAAGATAACAATAAAGTCGCTATCGATCTACTTGCCACTGCTGAAGAAAAGGGTCATGCACCAAGAGTGTCAAAAAGATTGGGGATAATTGGGCAGGAATTAAAAGACATTTCAACTTACGGTAGTATTAATGCCAACATAAACTCAATCAATTATGGAACCATTATTGAGTCGATTCGAGCAATTACGCGAGGGAAGAAATCCTACCGGAATTCGAGCACCAGCCATTACATTTTTATAGTATGTAATAAAATTTACATTGTCAACAATAATATTTCATTTTATATTTAATATTTAAAAAATTATATTTGATAAATCATTAAACTTAATTAACCTTCTACTTTTTTAATAGATTGGCAACAAGCAGAATTGGTAAAAAAATCAAATGATAGCAAATTTATAGTCAATTTAACAAAAGACAACCACATTAAGGGAAATTGTGGTACGTGTTGTTTCAAATGTAAAATGAAATAGACAATACATAAACCTATAAACTAAATATAAAAACATTTATCATAATCTTTTTCCTCTTCGTTAAAAATTAAATAATACTACGGAATGTGTCCCATCAACATCGTCGACAAACCCAAATACAGTTAATAATGCATCATCTAGTGAACTTTACATGAATGCATACAAGCGAATATGTGCGGAAATGATTGAAGAATTTTCAGATGAATCACGAGCAGTATATTAAAAAAAATTACAGAATATTAAAATTATTATAACAGATTCTGCAATCAAGCTGCAAACCCTTTCGATTAATGCACAATTAAGACAAAGAAGACGTAAGTTTATTTGGTTAATTATAATTTCATTTAAATTTAAATTTAAAATAATGTGTAATAAAGGTCGTAATTATGTTATATTATAATGTAACGATTATCCTTAACAATATTATGATTAAAAAAAATGATTGTACAATAATACTGTGATCAGCTATTTCTAGATCAAAGATCACGCCCCGACCATTAAACTTACTTTTCTGCAATGTATACAAATATATAGAGGAAATTATTGTTAATAATATTTATGATACAAATTTAAGGCAAATTTTTCATACTTACAGTACAGAAGAAGAAGAAGAAGATTTTCAGGAAGAATCGGAAAATTCATCTGATGAAGAAATGGATCAGAATAGCAATATAGAAGAAACTACAGGCGAAGAGAATAAAGTGTTAAACGAAGACAATAAATCATCAGAGGTAGTAGAGAAAATAACAATTGAAAAGAAACTAACAATTAAAAATGAAATGACAATTAAAAATGAGGACGATGATAATGACGTCAGAGCTGGATGCAGTCCAAATAAAAAGATTTATCTTAAGGATACTTGGATGTGTCGGAAAAAGTAACAAATGTAAACATATTTCTATAGTAATAAGTAAATAGTAGCAAGTAACTTTTTGTAAACTTGAAAAGATTAATAAATAAAAAACAATTAGTAAATTAACGAAATATTCCGGTACAACCGCATATATCACGGTGTATGCGAATATGCTATGAAATGAGGGTATATCAGCATATTGCAAATGACCACGTAAGACGATAAACAAAATTCTTTTCAATGCTAACTTCTTATACTATTATTCCGTTGTCTTGCATGCCATGAAGCGTTGCCCCCGAACGGCAGAAACAAGCCAAGAGATTTAACGAGGCCACTATACACGTCGCGAGATATTCGTCAAAATTCATAACTACGGTAGCGAGACGGTCGTGGTCGTAGTAGCTGAGCCTTGGGTGGTGGTGGGCGTGGACGCAGGGGCAGTCAGGCTACGAGGCATTACACTGATTACACAGTCGACTTGGGCCACGAGAGCTTGCCAATGGAGCGAGGCCAGCGACGCGTCGCTAATCCGACAAAGCGCTGGGTTGCAGCGGCAGCAGTAGCAGCAGCAGCAACTCTCTCTCCCTCACTCTCCCACTCTCTCGTTATCTTGATCTTCGCTGGGATGCTGCCGCCGCTGTGAGAAGGCAGACGAGCGTGTAAACGCGAAGGACATCCGGCGCTACGGCCAAATTTACTAACTCACTTTGCTAACTTATCTTACAGGGGCGCGCGGCGGCGGCGGTGCAGTCGTACACACTCGAGCCAGTTATATATACCAGCAAACGTTTTGCGATGCGCCTATACGACGATGGCTGTCGGCTTGTATATACACGGTGCTGCAGACCTAGTTTGCGACGACCCTGTTGTTTGCTCCAGCTCTCGCGCTCTGGCATCGAGTTTTAGACTATGGAGACATTGTGTTTGTATGGCGCTGATTGTTCAATGCTCCTGTATCGTGGAATTGTGGACCAGTATAATGCATTGGGTCGGGATATTTTTGTTATTTTAGCGTGACCCTGTGCAAGCTTTCATTTGGTATATGTTACTTGAAGTAGCTTGAAATTACTGCGTAACCTTCCGCGAAATTCTTTGAGAAGAACGAGAAATTGATTGGTCGTAAGAGGCTGCGGCGAACAATCGCGATAAACTGCAGCGTACAAAGTCATTATTGATCAAAAGCTCGAACCCCCACCCCATACAAATAAAATTCAATCATCTTATATGGAGCGCCTATACAAAGCGCGCCGCGCCGAAATAGAGCGTCAAAGGCTCAATTTTGAAATTCCCCAAAGCCATAACCCAGACAACCAAACTAAATGACAACATCAAACGTCGCGGCTGGCGAAGGAGGTGAACGTACTCCCTCGACTGCAGCGGAGTTCTCGCTAACAAGTCTCTCAATCAATTAGTTCATCAATCGATATTTTTACGAGTACCCTCGAGTTCTCGAGCGAACGAACGAACAAGCCCGCAGCCTATCTCTTTCTCTCTGTCTCTCGGAAGGAACGCTCGTAACTTAGTTCCTCCGATTGTTTTTGCGCGGACGACAAAGAAAAAAGGACAGAGAGAGAGAGAGAGAGAGAGAGAGAGAGAGAGAGAGGAGGCGAACCGAGGCACGGATAAAGAGGAGCGAGCCGAGAGATAAGGAAAAGAAGCGTCCCTCTCTCTCTTTCTTTCTCTCTCGGAGCAAAGTGCCAAAACATCCGACAAATCTATACGATCGGACCGGAGAGATGTTTCCTTTGTATTCTCTCACTCCACTCTCTCTCTTTTTCTTTCTGTCTTTCTCGTTCCCGTGGCAGCGGACAACGCGGCGCGAACGGCCACAAAGACTCTCGCGCGCGACAGCCAAAAGGCGGAGGAGAGTAGCAGCGCGCGCCGCTCAAATTTAAATATAGAACGTCGCCAAACTTTTATGATTAAGGGATTAATTAAGCAGGCAGCGCGGCGTGTGCTGCCCTTCTCTTCTCTTCTTTCTCTCTTTCTCTCTCGCCCTCTGTTTCCTGAATTTCCGGACTTTCTGACTCTCTCTTTCTTTTCTCGCCCCGGTGCCACTGGGACGGAGAATGGAGCTAACGGTACCGCGCTGCATTCACCCGAGTTTTCTTTTATTTAAAACTTTTTTGCTTCTCTTTTGTGTGTTTTTTTTTCTGGCATATAATCGAGGTGCGTGTGATTTTTAAGTCTCGTTTAAAAATATTTGAGTAATTACGAAAACTTCTGTGTAATTACGAAAATCCGAGGGTTCGTTAGAATATTTAAATTTATGTCTCTTTGGTGTAACTGATTAGGTGATACTGTTATTTTTAAGAATATTCGTTTTTAAATAATTTAAAATATTTATAATTCTCATCCACATGGGTCTCTGCAATTTTAGCTCGAATCTCGTAACACGCGCGCACACCCTGCACGAAAACATAAATAAATTATGTCTACTTTTCGGTCTCTCGCCGCAAATTCTTTCCTTTTCGGTCCGACTGTTTTTCGCCCGCTCTGGATGTTTGTAATACGCCAGGAAGAGTCAGGGAAATTGGAAGAGGGAGCGAGAGAGAGAGAGAGAGAGAGAGAGATGGTGTGTGCGCGAGCGAGAAAGAGAAGCTCAAGTATTTCGGATTACGCAGATGCCTGAGGGAAATCTCGCGATTTCCAAGCACCGGATGATGCTGCCCGCTTCTCTCTTTCCCCCCTATACCCACACATACAGAGAGAGAGAGAGAGAGAGAGAGAGAGAGAGAGAGAGAGAGAGAGAAAGAGCGACGATACTCAATGCGACGTCCGCTGCCTCGCGGCAATTCGAGATTCAGGGCGAGAGTGAGACTTTGGGGCTAAAAAGGAAATAAAGACGATAAAGACGCGAGCGAGCGAGGGTGCAAGCGACACCAGCGCCGCTGCTGCTGCTGCTGCTGCGTTAAACCCGATACTTCCCTGCAGCACATTTATATCTAAAGCTACCGTTAATTTTCCCACTGAACCACGGCCGCAGCAGCATCCCAAAACAATTTTCAGTCCGTCAATAATAGAAACTTTGATGAATAAGCTACAATCTTAAATGTATAAACAGGGAAAAACTTGTGCCAACGTGCCATTCTACGCCTGCAATAATTAATTTTGCGGCTCCGCTCTTCCGATCCCCTCTCTCGCTTACAATATCGGTCTTGCGCGCCGCGTACAGAGATCAACTGTTATTCCAATACTAATGATAACTGCAATTCAACGGTTGGGGCAAACTTTGTGTTTTCCGTCAACGCAGCCTTTAGCTTTACTATACGACGCGCTCCAACGCATCCCAAAGACATCGTATTTTACTTCTGTATATATATAATACGGCGGAGATTCCGTAGTCTCTCTCTCTCTCGGCTTTTACGAATCCCGCGAACGCGCAGCTTCCATGCAGCAGGCAGCGGCCGACTGCGCGCCGATTCGAACTTCGTATTTAAAGTTATGCCGGGAGGTGGGTGAGAGAGAGAGAGAGGGAGAGCGAGGCGAACTACTTGGGAAAAGATCGTTCCGGCGGCGAGTTGAGGCGAGAATCTTGGAGAGTGAGAGAGAGTCGGGAGGGGCGAGGACCGAAGAATTTCGCCGAGTTGCGCTGCAAAGTTTCATCGTCAAACCTCAGGCTTGCGAGACTCTTTCTCTGTCTGTTCCTCATTAAAGTATCGTTCTCCTTCTGCGATTGCGCTTCCTCCCTCTTCTTTTCTTTTCTCGTCTGTGTGCAGCATGGGCGCGGATGTGTATCGTCTACTTTCTAGCTCATTTTCTCTTTAAGAGATATCGATCCGCTTTCTGCTTGTCTTCCTCCTCGCGTTGCCTCTCTCTCTCTCTCTCTCTCTCTCTCTCTTTCTTTCTTTTTCTTCTTTGCTCGTCCTTTTGTACATGTATTTGGTGCGGTGTGGCGCGCGGGGGATTGAAAGTTACTTTTCGGTGGCGAGGCGCAGAAGTTGGGAGGCCTCATTTTTCAGCGTTACCCACTGATCACCAAAGTTTTTGTCGTTAAATATATACTCGGGCGGCCAGAAGTAGCGATTTGTTGAATAAAGCATGTTTTCTTATTACTTGAGTTTTCCGTTCCTTTTTCATTTTAGGGTTTCTCTATTGCATGGTATATAAATGTAGAGCGCGTTCATTACACGATAATTTGCATGTATTAATATAAAATTAATAAAAATGACTTTGACGTCATGGCAGGTGGAAATGTTAATATCCCGCATGATATTTAATAAACACATTTCGATGTCATCCCGATAAGCGTACTTAAACTCGAGTATTTATCTCGTTAATTAAACAAAATATATATATGAATTTAAATATTATCGCGTCGTCGGAGCAATCGATTTTTTTTCTCTTTCCTCGAAGGCGCAAATAGAAAATACGCGGCAATGCTGCACGAAAAAAGCGCGCGGGCAAGAGAGAGAAAGAAAGATGGAGAGGGAGGCACTAATTAGATTCCAAAAGTGAACGACAGATTTATCAGCGCGAAGTGACAGCAGCGGGAGGCTATATGGTGAAAAAAAAAGAAAGAAAGAACGAGTGTCTCGTTCCGTTCGGTTAGCTACACGCGCACTCACGGGCGCGAGAAAAAGAGATAATTTCTCCGGGAGGTTCGTTTATCATTCGAACGCGAGAGAGTGAGACCCGAGACTCGACTGCAAACCAAGAGAGAGAGAGAGAGAGAGAGAGAAGCGGTACGGGTGAATGAGATAGACAATCGAAAGGGCGCGCGCGCAGTATGAAAAAAGAATACGATTCTGGGAAAGGAAGGAAAGGTAGAGTTAGAGAGATTAAATGCAAATTGATTGAAATCCTCTCTCTCTCTCTCGCTATCGCTCGTTTTTCTTTTTTTATTTTCAGGCCCGGGAATTGCTTTCGCCTAGGCGTTGAGAGAAACGCCGCACGCCGGCTTGTTCATTATTTAGCGCATCCTTTTCGGTAAGAACTAATAGATTTATCGGCAGCTGAGAGGGGTCGGCTTATGCATGGCTGCGAGAATTCGCGAAACGATATTTTTTACGAGCGCGGCTGAGAGAGGCTCGCTAATTAACGCGTTTTTAATCCTACAGCTCTCTGCGCGCCTTTTCTTATTTATGCGAAAATTATTTAGTGGGTTGCGAGGCGAACTTCTGATAATCGAGGCAAGCGAATATTAATAAAGTTATTATTATAAAATATTACGAGCTGAGAGAAAGCTGACTATTTTCAATTGGTAAATAAATTTTGTATTTAGTTCCTTCAAGATTTTCGTTTCACTTATTACCAATTTGACATTACTTAATACAGTTCTTGTATTGTAATACTATTTCAATTATTTGAATCTGCTAGAATACTTTTTAACATTCTTTTTGTCTTGTGACTTGCACAAGATATTTATTAAGAATTGAGTTGATACAAGTATGAATTTCTCTCAGTGCTACAATTGAAAATGAGCATGGACAAAGAAAAACGCTCAAAGAATCGGGTAAAATTTCGGAGCAACAGCAACAGCAGCAACAGCTTCGAAAGAAAAGGCGGCCGCCCGCCGTCGAGCCTATCAATTAACGCGGGGCGTCGGAAGGTCGCAGGTGGCTTTGCTCGTTTTGCTCTCCGTAAGAGAGAGAAAGGGAGAGAGTTTCTCTCTGCCCCCTCGTTTATTCTCCCAGGGCTGTAAGGTGCAGCGGTGCACTCTCTCTCTTTCTCTCTCTCTCTCTCTCTCGCAGTCCGGAGCTCCCGGTTATTTTTTCTCGCCTTGGCAGCGCCTCTATATATATTTAGAACACGGCTCTCCGTCCAATTTTCTCTTCTGTCTTCGGGCCTCTCCGTCTTCGTCCGAGCCTAACGCCTATAAAGCCTCCTCTCTCGTGAGGGCTTGGACTAGAATGCAGATGTATATATATATACGCGCTGTGCACTGGTTTTCTTCGCTTTTTGCGCCCAGTTACAATCGTCGGCGTGCATTGTTGTATTGTGCCGTTGCGCGTAGTCTGTCGAATCGCTTTAGCGCAGCGCGGAAAATGACGCGCCGCTACCACCGACAATTGACTTCATTATTTTTGTTTATGGGGCACGAATGCGTTAACGTAGTACGCGCACAAAGTCTGCACAGCCGAGGAATAAATTTCATCCAGACAGAGGCTCGGAATTCTGAAGCACCTACATTATGCACGTTCCTGAAATTAACATTTTCTGCATTCCTACCGTGTCACTGAAAAATTGGTCTCTGCGCAGACTGTAACATTTCAAATTAAATTTTTGCCCCTTTTGCGAAAATTCGCCCGTTGAACTGCGCCAGCTTTATTTCTTCGAATATCGAGTGAAATATCGAGGCCTACTTACTGAGCCTGTTTTTTTAGAGGGAGAATTTTCTTGCTCCTCTGCAAATGTCATTTCTCGAATTTTGTACGTTTACTTGATCCGAAATAGTTACTAATATACTTTGGTATAGCTGCAAAATAAAAGTGCACACTCGAATTTACATTCGATAAAAGCTCCATTTGTAATTGACAGATCGCCACTGCAGAAGCGTCACTTGAGTACAAAGCTTCAAAACGCATTCGCACCCCTCCGAACACACGAGACGAACCAACAAAATTTCGAATCGCGCATATAAAACAACAAAAATCTCGAAAATCCACCCCATGTGCAGGCAAAATATTTGCAGCTGTCGTCGAACTTTCCATAAGCAAATAATATCTGGTTCTCGTCATCTCGGGGTCGCAGTACTGCACAGAAAATCCTCTCTCTCCCTCTCTCTCTCTCTCTCGTGGGCTTGTTAGCAAAGCAAATACTTTTCTCTCCCGCGGCATTAGCGCGGAACAATGGACACTCGGCACTCGCGAGAGCCAACTGTCAGTTTGCCGGCGCTGCCGCTGCTGCACCGGCTCGTCAACAATTAGAGGAACACAATGCGCAGCGCTGAGTTTTTGGGACCGTGGCCATCCTAAACAAACACGAGCCGATGATCCGCAGTTGGATCGACATTGTGGAGATGCGCTTTGCAGTCGTACTGCAGCCGATCGATATGTAGGGCTTTGACACGTTTCCACACGCTCGGGAAGAGAGAATGCAATTGGAGCTTGAAATTTATTTCATTGATTTCTTGATTTTACGAGGTGATTGATATATCGATGCTATACCGATGATCAATTCGTTAAAGTGATGGTGGCTTACTACTGGATAATAGTTACTTTAACAAAATATAATATCGAATTTAAGAAGGATATTATAACAGAAATAAATTTCAAATTATTCGATACGGATAATAATCAGTAATAAATAAATCAAACATCAGGACATTTCAAACTAAAAGAAAATGACTAAAACACACGACGTGTCATTCCTTTGAAATGTATAGCATCTCTTGCGCACAGAGTGGCATTTCCCAGATGAATTAGGAATTGCGACTAAAAGAGCAGGATTGCCGTTAGAATGGACAACGGCTGCACGTATATAGGTATATAGAACGTGTCCGGACGCGCGTTCTCCTGCGGGAGTTTTCGAAAATCCCGCTGCAGAGAGAGAGAGAGAGAGAGAGAGAGAGAGAGAGAGAGAGCTGTCAGCGGCAGCCTCAACCGCTGGACACAATCCTTTATTCCCCGCCATCTCCTTTCTCGCGCTAATTCCGGACTTTGTTGCGCCTGGGCTTGTGTCCTTCCTTTTAACATCCGTCGTTGGCTTTATTTAACTGCAGCGAGCCATGCTTTCTATTTACGAAAAAAGGCACTATATAGTTCGGTTTGGGAAACGAGCAAACAGGGGGTAATGCAACTTGTTCGATTGTCAAAATATAATAATTCAGTGCTTGAATACTATTTATTATTAATTGGATTAGTTTTAGTTAATATGCACTCGTTAACAAATTCTTAATTAAAAGCTGCGAAATTCTCAGAAGTCGTGCAATAAAAGCGGAGGACTCGGCTTTTGGATTGCTTATTCAAAACATAAAATGCACGCGGGGCGTCAAAAAGAACAGAATAGACCGCGTCGCGCAGACACACAGACTGCACAGCATCCTCGAATAATAAAAGCCTCTCAAACTGCTCCAATTAACAACTAAGCACCATAGGCTAGACGTATACGCGTTAGCGCATATACGCAGCAGCATCAGCATCGCCTCGAGCCATTATTCATATCATCGCACCAACGGACGTTTATAACCCGCGCATAAATAACCGCAACACTCGACGCGCCTCGGGCCTATTTACGTTCCCTTTTTTCCCTATCTCTCTCTCTCTCTCTCTCTCTCTCTCTCTCTCGCCGATGACATTAGCTTTTAGAAGAAGACGCTTTAGAAACAGCAGCAGCGGCGGCGGCGCGGGCAATATACTCGCTCGTTACATAATGACAAAGTACAGAGAGTGAGAGTCTCTGGGTATTAAACTAACGCGCGCGGCTATAGAGCGGCTATATACGAGGAAATCTTAAGGGGGTAGAGAGACACAGTGTCGACTACGCCCACACAGATGGCGCGTGCGAGTGTGCGCCTGTGTGTACGCGCGTGTGTGTGTATGTGTGTG